>VCJM01000790.1:135598-147199 GCA_024139495.1 Backusella sp. ASU-2019c | reverse complement strand
TTTTTTAAAAAAAAAAAAAAAAAAAAAAAAAAAAAAAAAAAAAAAAAAAAAAAAAAAAAAAACACGCTATTATCTAGTTTATTGTCCAGTCTTTGGTGGGTAATGCATCATGGTCTAGCGTGACTAGAGCTGGAAAGTTTTACCATGTGGGTACCATTCCCAATAAAAAAAGTAACACATACGTAAGCGATCTTCGTATGATGGTTACAGGTAGGTTAATATTTATGTGTACGAATAATTTTGATAATTAATCTGGGCGACTCCCCCCTCTTTTTAATAGGTGGCGATAAAGGGTTCAAACCTATTTGTATTTATGGACGAAAAGCTAGACTTCCTCTCGCTGGTGATTTAAAACCAGATGGTATGAAAATTAATATATATTCATTAGAAGGCGCTAACAGAAAAAAATCCTTTAGCAAATACATGGGATATGTTGGGTACAAATCTATCCGTCAAGCTACCTGATGGAGGCTGGACAACGGATACTTCCCGTCTCATTTTGATGGACCGCAAGGACTTTAATCAGCTTGGTTTGGGTATTGATGATTTAATAGATGCCTATATACAAACCGTGCTTGCCGTGATTGCTATCGATAAAATGGCTGTACGACTGATGGCCAATGGAAAGTTTGACTACCAATTGTTTGAGAGTCTCAATCCTGATAACGTATTACTAGATGAAATCAAGGAAGCCAATGAGGACTTTTAAAAATCATCCAGCTACATCCAAGAAAAAAAAGGGGATCTGCTTATTTTTGTTTCATCTCTAACGCATTTTAAGGAAGTTATTGTCTATATATAGATATATTTTGCATCTTTTGAAAAATTATATACATTAAACTGTTTTTTTTGTTTATTATTTGTCATTTTCCTTATTATTATCTTTATTCTGAGTTAAAAAAAAATATGTAAAATGAACTTGCATGTCACTTTTTTTATTCCCTCTCTCTTTTCTTTTATATCTATATATAGAGACAAACGTCCTATTTATACTTCTTACTACCAACTTTATATCATATACTTTATCAGTTGTTATAAAGCAATATGGAGCATGGGGAAGTCGAAATAAAAGTAGGAGAAGTTGATCATAGTCCTATAAGCTCTTTTCATAAAAACGAGCAAGAACAAACGGATGTCGACTCAGATAAATTCGATCCATTATTTGATCCACCTTCGCTATTAAAGTTAAAATCAGAATACGGTTGGAAACATGCTATTATTCAAAGTTTGATTCACTACTTCCCTCATTATAAATTAAAGAAGTCTGGAAGAGTTCAGATTGAGGAACGACCAACTTGGTATCAGACTATTGCATACGGTATACAGCATGTATTGGCAATGTTTAGTGGCGTTATCATTATTCGTAATTATCTCACTTTTTTGATAATTATCTTTGTATCTATTCATTATATTAATCATTTTTATTATGGTTATTAGCATTAATTGTAGGATATGATCAGAATGGTACATTATGGACTCCTTAGAAGACGTCTTTTTATTTGCTAAGAAAAAAAAAGGAGAAGAGAACTTTTACTTACATACTATTTAAAAACCAGCTTCCTTATTTTTTTCCGGAGTTAATACCATACTTTTCTTTATCATCACAGGTGGTAGAGTCCCATCTTATTTGGGGTGCTCAGGCTCGTTTACCAGTGTTCTACTAGCTGTAACAGGCTACGTATCCGGTAGAAATAATAACATTGCTTCCTTCCAAGGGGCTCTCCTTGTCTTGAGCCTTGTATACATGGCATTTAGTGTCATTGTTATGGTAGTTGGGTTTCAATGGTTGGAGTTTCTCATGCCACCAGGTAGGAATATTCTCAGGGATACTTCTAGCATCATGATTAAATCATGTATACCTTCTTTTTTTTTTGTAGTTGTTACCGGAACAGTTGTTACAGCAATTGGTCTTCATTTATCTTTCCTAGCTTATCAAAGCGCAATTGCCTCGACGTTTGATACCTATCTAACTATATTTAGTGCCATGTTGACCATGATGCTTTTTATTTATCTACCTGTAAGAGCACTCAGGCGCATGTAAGGATTTATCCTTTTTTATTTTTTTTTATTTAAAATAATGATGAAGATTAATACATTCTTTTTACTTATTTTCGTCCCATATTCATCATTAGTGCACTATTGTTAGGTGCAGTCATAAGTTATGTAGTTTACTACGTATGCGGTATAAAAGGTATTGGACCTGGGATAGATTTTACAGATCTCCAACAAACACCATGGTTAAGCTTGCCAAATATAAGATTTGAAGTTAAATTTGACTCAACTTCCATCGGAACTGTACTTCCTATTTTGATCGTTGTTTTAGCAGAAAACCTAGGGTAATGTAATCTTTGTAGTTATAAAAACAATGTTTATTAATACATTCAAAAAACAAAAAAGCCACATGAAGGCCATTAGCAGCGTAACAGGTCGTCCCATGATGAAATATGTAGGAAGAGCGTACTTAGGTGATGCTGTAAGTTGCTTGATTTCAAGTTTAACAGGTACCTTACCCATGACAACATATGCAGAAAATATTGGGATTCTGGTAAAGATTATAGAATAGAAGGCTTGCACAATTATATTCTTCTAACGAACATTTTGTGTAGTCTGTGACACAAATGTTCTCCCCAGTAGTGATTGTTTTTGCAGGCGTTTTTGCTGTTTTCGTTGGATTTATATCGAAATTTGGCGCAGTGATCCGATCTATTCCTCAGGGTGTGTTGGGTGGCATTTCCATTATTCTCTATGCATTAATTGCAGTTACAGGCATAAGAATCTGGGTTGTTAATAAAGTTAATTTCGAAGGTAATTAAATAGTATGTATATTTGACAAGATGAGGTAGTGTTTAAACAAAATCTACTTAGATACGCGGAATATATTTGCCGCTGGCATACCCATCTTACTGTCTGTCATCTTACAGAATCCCGTTAAAATCAATAATTTTCAATTGGATGGTATTGGCGCAGCTGCTTTTTCATCCATCATTTTATATCAGCTGTTGGTTGGTTATCAAGGGTTGTTCGACTATGGATGTTTTATACGTAACTATTTTAATCGTAACCGAGTAAATTAATCAGCTTATCCAGGATCAGTTGTACATATTTAAATGATGTTATTTTATTGAACTTAAAATAAAAATAATAATGCTCTATACTTAAAAGCGAGTTAACATCACCACCAAAATCTTTAGACTTCAGGCTTGAAATATGTACTAACAGCTGATTGCATTTCATACTAATTGTAAATAATGGATGTATTCGTATATTTATCACAAATAATCTTGGCGATCATATACAAGACATAGTATTATTTGTCTCAGCTCCTGGTGTGCTAAATGGGTGTACTAAAAGTAAAATCCCAGAAAGTGGGTGGATATGCCAGTACTTAATTCACTGTAGCACAAAAAACAGTCGACTAAGGTAAATAAATTTAGTGAATTCTCGGTTGAATCTCGGCTGTTTTCTTTTCTTTTCTTTTCTTTTCTTTTCTTTTCTTTTCTTTTTAATACCCCATTGTATTTTCTCTTCAATAGTGAAGTGTCAATTCACAAATAAATACACAGTCTACAGATTATTTCATTGTTGATTTTAGTCATTATTTTCATTAGTTTTGCGGTATAGCGGAACAGTTTTAAAGTAAGAGAGCTGAGCATTTTAGAGTAGGTTATACCACTTGGTATTATGTGCCTTTCTTCATTTATAATCATCATATCCCTTTTGTGAAATACTAAATGATACTTTAAGAAATAAAGGTATTAGCAGAAACCCGATTGTCATTTGAGGGGTATGTACATAGTTCACAAAGGAGAAGTTTCCTTTCTTACACAAAGTTGGTTTAAAAGGAAATTTTTGATAAGAGATTTGAAGAGTGTTTGTTTTGGTTACAACGTAAATCCTATTTGTTTATATAAGCCAAGAGATTCTTAACAAAAATGATGTATGATGAAACTAGGTGCGGAAACCCGTTGTCCAAGGTATTTCTCTCTAATAAAATGAAAATAATGCCACCATTGGGATGTCATATGCAGTGTGGTACCATGACTTACCGCTATGCCTTATTAGGTAAAATAGGACTTCTGAACAGATAATTACGCACTTTCTTATATTTGGCTAATACGAATCTGAATAGAACTCAACCAGTGTAGGCTTCATGTGAAAATAAAGAGTTATGCGGTAATTCTCTACTTTTTACGAATAATTAATATTTGGAATATAAGCAAAACAGTAATCAAAGGTGGATAGTGCAAGGAGTATTAAACAAGATCTGCAGGCAATATAATTCGCTACCACTTAATTGACTCCACTGTACAGTCGTACTGTTACTTTTTTAATTTAGTGTCTGGAGATCATGTAAATATATACACAGGGAAAGGGATATAGTCTATTTCCGTCAATAAATTGACTATTCTTTTTTTGTTGAAATGTATGTATATAAATTGGTCTATTGAAAAATGCGTATTACGTGTTGTCTACTTGATATGAATTAGTTCTCAATCAATCACGTTTCCTTAAGGGAAAAGCAATTGATCTTTTGCTTACAGGTCAAACTATACATGAGAGCCAACCAATTAACCGTTCACCCCAATTCAAACTAAGTCATTCATCCCAATTAAAGTTCTTTTTTTTTTTTCGCATTTTCATTTTATAGTTTGATGGTAAACGTTGAAACAGTTATTATTTTGTATAAGCATTTTGCATGAAAACTTTCGAAACTTGATAATACAAAATTGGCAAAATCTGTTTCTATCCATCATTCATATTTTACTGGACAAGAAACAGAAAATGAAACCCTTTGACGCTACTTTTTTTAATAAGAAAAAAATCACCAACGGCGATACTTTAAGTATGAAATTGTTCCATATCGAGTTGTGATATTTCAAGCAATCTGCATTTTCAATAAGCGTTACAGATTGAATTTGAAGTTTATAATCAAGAAAGCCTGATGTTTTGTTCATAAAAATTACTTGTTTATTTAATTTTTGAATTGTACAGAGTTGATGTAAAAAAATAAATAAAAATAAAGACATATGTACAAGTCCATGAAAGAGAAAATTTAGAGTGGGGAATCAAAACGTTCTCTTTTTCTTTTTTTGTTACAAATCAAGAAAAGAGTTGGGTATGTGGCTTCTGTAAGATAAAAAAAAATTAAGAAGGTACATCACGATTGTCTTCAAAGGCAGGGTAACTCTCGTCATAAGTGGTCATAGTGTTATATGCTGACCTTGTGTCAAGAGGAATCGTGCTGGTAGTCATACCAATGTTCTTAGGCTCACCATTATTCGAATAGTAGTTATCAGGTGGCTGAATATTCATGACTAGCTCTTGTGGACGAGGTGGTTGATTCATATCATAGGAAAAGCTTAAGCTTCTTGGCGCATAATATGCCGCGTCTCCATCATGAGCGAAAGTGTGTGCAAAGGGCTCCTGTACGTTCATTGGCATCATATTTGGATATGAGGTTCCGCCTGATGGTATTTCTGGAGGTATTTCCACATTGTTTTGAGATGTCTGTGATGGTCTATTAAACATATTTAACATGGGATACGAATTTCTATGTTGCGTGTGCTGATTATTGATGGTGGTTCCATTTTTGTTAGAAACAGTGGATCCATCGCTAGTCTCATATACGGACTCTTGTTTTAGAGCTGAAGGTGGCATTTGCCTTGATTGAAATATAAACTGTCCCTGAGGTATTGGCTGCTGCGGTGAATTTATGTTAATTGGTGACTGTTTGTCTCTGGAATATGAAAGCTCTTTTGGGCCAGAATTGTTCTCTCCTGCCAAAGCAAACAACTTGGCTCTATCTTCTAAATTAGCCGAATTGATCATGCTACTATAGTTGTCTTGGAAATGTCCACTGAATCCGTCTAAGTTACCGTTAAACTGTGCAGGGTCGATACCCAAATTATTTGCAAGTGATTCGATGTTCACTTGAAGTAAATCGATATCTTCAGAAATCGTTTGAGCAGACTTGCTGGCTGAATTCAATGTTTTTGAAAAATTTACAATGGGCTCTGGTTTAGAGGCAACATCATGGCTCTTTCCATTACCGTTGAGTAACGACGAAGAGTCTATAGGCTGACCTGGTGATGAAGAATGTTGATGAGTTGAGTAAATATTTGATAAAAGTGAATGTAACATGGGCTGGAGAGAGGAATAAGGCAAATACCTACCAGATTTACTATTATTAGATCCCTTTCCCATCCCTGCCAATGTAGCCGCTTCTTCTATAAGACCTTTAGGAAGCGCATCAGGTTCATCTATTAGACATAAGAGTAATTCATGTGTATATAAAATAATAAAAATAATAATAGCGCGTGGAAGCAAAGGGGAAAACATAGAAATATAAAAAAAATGTTTAGTAACCAATTATATGTATCAAATCAAAAATAGATTATGCTTTGTATATTGAATGTTGTTAAGCATTTTCTTTTTAGTGTTGCTAAATGATTAAATTATGCTTACTCATGCTGATGGCTGGATGTTCATTTGAGAATATAGTTGTTAAAAACTGAATGATTTTTTCGATAGCATCTTGATGACGCTGATATTTCTCTCTGGCATTGAGTGTTTCTTGCCAAAGAATTTCATTGTCACGGCGTAAATCTCGTAAATCTGATCCAATAGTTGATTGATGTTTTTTCAGAAACGATAAATCGGAAACAAGAGTGGTCAAACTGATGTCTTCAGTATCAACCGCATCCTTATCTCTATTTCTTTTACGGGTTACAAGAGTAAGAAGGTCAGATCGTCCTCGTCGAAAGTGAGGGTTACTGAACTCCCATATCTCATGTTCATTTTCTGTTATTAAGACGCACTGCTGAAGGTGGGGTACTTTGTGAAAATCGTACATGTTAAGCTGACGCACAAAAGAAGCAAAAGTATTGTGTTTGTAAAAACGAGGCAAAACAGTTTTCGCGAACTCTTCATGATCTTCCACTATAAATAATATTCATACACACATATATTATATGTATATGTATAACGTTAGGTACAAGGTTTCTAAATAACAAGAAATCTAAAAAAGGTATCTATAATAGAATATTTATCTTACCAAGAAAAGATGTACCATCTTCAGACCATCGTATCAAATCGGATGTAGACTCATCTTCAACCATACTGTGTTATACATATATATTTAAATAAATAAGTAGACTGTATCATATAAATTTATCAATGGTAAACGCACTTGTAGAGTTTGTTGAGAAATGCAGGGACGCTTCTTTGAGGTGTAAATTTGGGAGGAATAGATCCAGATGCGCGAGAAGACAGCTTGGAGGATGATCTTGCCCTTGATGACTCAGTGGTTGGAGTGCTGCTATCGACTGAGGAATCTGTGGCTGTATCATTCACCACAACAGAACGCTTTTTTTTTGGCTGGCTACGAACTGAAGTCATAGACGACGAACCAGAGTCGGATGAATTGGCCGTTGAAAAGAGGTTGTTGGAAGACTCTGGTGACGACGAAGAACCAGAAGAGTGAGAACGTTTTCTGGTAGGAGGTGAAACCTTATTTTTGCTATTTGAACGGCGTTGGGGGTTCATGATTTTTCGTATGTTAAAATAAAAAAATTAAAAAATATGTGTTGTTGCAGATATGAAGTTCAAAAACTTGATTATGTTGCTGATAAAAACACAGCAATGGACTGTAAGTATTGTTGCTCTTATAAACAAAAAGGAGTAGACTATATCTATGATAAAATAAACTTTAATGATTAAAAAAAGTTTGGTTTTAGTATTTTAGGGGCTTACCAAAACAATATAAATTCAGGTATTTTTTTTAAAAAAAAATAAGTAGAAATAAAATAAAATAGAGGAAAGAAAAGCGAAGTTATCCAAAAACTCTAAAAGATGGGAAAAAAGTCTGAAGAATCAGCACTAACGGGATGCAGATTTTCGTCCGACTTAATCCTACTTTATTTTGACCACTATTCTATATTTGGATATTCGGCGTCAATTTTCGCCCGCCTATGATAATTGAAAACGAATGTATTGTAAAAATATATATGTATATTTAAGTATATTGTCAGCTAATCTACTAAGCTATAGCGCCTGATGTGTTATTTTTCTATAGTTCTAATAATTTTATTTGTTTGTATAAAAAATATCCTCTAGAATGGTAAAAGAAAAAAAATAATGCATTTAATTAGAAGGGAATCATATCATCACCACCGACCATATACCTGTTGTACAGATACAAACAAATAAATAGGAAGTCATTTTGTGCATTTTTCTAAATTGGTGGAAAAATACCAACCTACTGTTTCAATGTCTTAAATGAAACAATGGATCATCGGATGTTCTAATTAGCTCTTGTTCTTATATTTCAATCCCTTTGTAACTCCTCCTAATGAAGTAAAAGTCATCACTATGTTTTCATGCTTTTTTTTTAGTTGATATCAATAGAAAAATGCTTGGCCCTTCCTTTTTGATAAAAAAATAATCAAAAAGAATATTTATAAGCAGATACTTTTAAACTACTGTTGAATGGCTTTGTTTAATGATATTATCCAAAATATTATATTAAATGTAAGACAACAAAGACTGTTTGATATATGCTATGCCCCATCGTTTTTTTTTTTTATTATTTCAAGTTTCCAGCAAGCATTTAACATCCTACAACTCTTTATATTTCTTCTTTCTTTATTTTGATTAGCATTTTCATTTTATATCAAAGATCCTACAAATAATTATTTTCTCTCTCCTTTTCCTTGCTACTGAGAAGGAAACAATGACGTTATTATTAGATCGATTTGAAAGAATCTTGATTTTTTATTTTTACAAAAAAAGAAAAAAGGTGGCTTTTGTAAGTACAAGTCATTGCCAGCCACAAATCAGTGATGAAAATATTATACATACATATAGCTCCTCGCCATTTTTCTTAAAACGTAAAAAGCGGAAATAAGTAAAGTCATCAACTACTAGCATGTTTTTTAGTTTCCAGTGATTGTTTTTTTAGACATGGAATTCTGCACGATAAAAATTTACGGCGTTTTCTAAATCAAAATTTATCTTATTTTTTTTTCTTTTTTCCCTTATAAAGTATGGCTTTAAAAAAAAACTTCTCTTTGCGATTAGCGAGTATACCACACATTTCATTTATCATCAAATATTGCTCTTTTTCAGTATTACTTTTATAAATGCGTTAAGGCAAAGACCAGGTTTTAGTTTAATTTGAAATCAATGCAGAAATAAATATAAGCATATCATTTTGTATGTATTGGTCATATTCAACCAAGTCACTGAATATCCAAAAAAGGCAAATGTGACCTTTGCGTATAAGGTTTAGTGTTGTTTTCATTTCCATTTATGAGACCAGGACCCAACTTCTTGGAAAATCTTCTCCATAATGATTTTTGTAAATTTTCATTTGTAATAGTAGTGGACCCAGGCATAAGCATATAGTAATATGTTTTAATACCCTTCCTACCACTCGTATAACTCACTTATACTACTATTTTTCAGTACTATAAAAAGAGAGGAGTCTTAAAAACAGCTTATTGTTGTTAGTCACTAGGATCTAACTTTAAACCCCCCCTCCTTTTTTTTGTTTTATTGGAATTTGTAAGTATTTATTCTATTGATTTTTTTTGCCACTGACAGTATTTTGACATTCCTTTATTAAAATACAATAAAAGGAAAATCCCGTCTATATGATCTTTAATTAATTTTAAAACGAAAATCAATAAAAACTACAGAAAATCCCTTGTATAAAACTAGCATATTCCGATAACATTTAGGTTATCAGCTGTAACGTAAGCTTGTGCGCTCTTTTATTATTATCACAAAGTGTCATTTGAATATAAAAGGGAATTATTAAATATCTCTGATTGGTAGGATTACTCGATTGAACCTTAAGGAACTTTGAGGAACAAATATTTAATCGAGATAGCAAAAGTCGCCAAAGATATGCGAACATCGTGCTACAACAAACTTGCACTAGCCACGTAAAGTTATAAGTAAAGCGAAAATAGTTATTTATAATAATGAATCAATTAGACCTAAATGTAATTGATTAACACGGGGGAGAAAGGATATCAAGTATGTATGAATTTAGTTTTACTTGTGAAACTTTTGGAATACAAAAAAAAAAGGAAGAGTAAGCAAAAAAAGAAAAGACTCTTGTTTCTTGGCTCCACATGTTATAAATTAAGCATATAATGGACCCAGAAACTTGGCAATAGATTCCATAAAAAAACATGAATGATATAAATGTCAAAAATTATGCACATCACATTCTCCTATTATTTAAACATTGAGTATCTCGAAACCCAATAGGCCATTTTGTAATAAGATTTTTTTTCTTTTTTGAGAAAAAGGGTATTATCTCAAAAATTTCTTTCTTACCCAACAATCGATGCTTATATTCAATTATATAAAACCAACCGCATCAGGCTGGATGAGCGGTATCATTTTCAGCGATGGTCCTTTTATCACATTAAGTTAATACGTGGAACGATGTGGTAGTATCCTAAAGTGAGATATATATTGCTTGATCTCTTTTTGAACTCAATTGATTACCTATCAATAACAATTTTTAATAGTATACATACCACTTTAATAGAGTCCTGTTCAAAAAGGCGCGACCTTTTTCAAAAATTAATAACTCCGCCAATATATGATTTTATAAGTAGAAACTTACATAAAGCAAATGAACATACATTATCTACATTATATCAAAATTTCGGATGGTTATCTTGTTTTTGAGATATACTTTGCATATAGGAGAAAAAAAAAGAGGATAATTTTAACTTTTCAAAAAAATTTCGGAAATTGATTTTTTTATTTTTTTTTATTTTATTCTTCAATTTCACTGTCTTCATCAACATAAAGGTTGTCAGGCTCATTTATCTCTTCTGGAACACCTTCATTATACATTTTCATATAGTATCTACATATGTTTACAGTCCCTTGCCAAAGAGACTTCAATGTTTCAGAGGTAATCTTGGAAAATTCCTCTAAAAGCCTATTCCTCAAATAAACTGCAGAGATTTCCTCTAATTTGGAAAAGGCAATGCAATTCTTTACAATACCCTACACTTTCTCGATTGGCTGAAGCTCACAATGATAAGGTGGGGTTCTTATAATCTCATGACTATACTTTTTTGCGATTTCATAAGTTGGCATGGTGGCCTCGTGTTCAATTGTCTTCAGATGATTCAGAAGCGCATCTACCTTTGGGCCTTTGTTTCCACTTCCACTAGGCAAAGCAAAGCCATTTCTTTCATACCATTCCAGTATCTCTGATTTCTTCATCGATGAGCTGGGCTTGACGTTCTGGCGGCGCATGTGGTATTTCGCACCATCCAAATGGATATGGCACGAGCCATAGTTTTGCTCCAGCTTCTTACAAAGACCGTCGAAAATTTGCTCGAAGAGCTCAGCGGTAAAATTCCCATGATAGTCGTGGTAGTTGGGGGGCGATTTTACTGTCTTTGGCACAATCAGGAAGAAAATCCCACGGAAATTCACCTCTACCACGCTTATCACCCGTAGCCTTTCGAATATGAGCCTTTTCTTGAACGGACTAGATGAGTATCGACTCTTCGACAAACTCGGAACACAATTTTTGATCCTGGGCAAAATCTACGAAAGCTCCGG
>VCJM01000790.1:71046-82879 GCA_024139495.1 Backusella sp. ASU-2019c | reverse complement strand
TTTTTTTTTTTGTAATTTAAAATTTACCTTGATCTTCTATTCCACAAGCAGCACTCTGATGAGGGCAGTGATAGATGATACTTATTGTTCTATGATTCTATTATCATTATACTTTTTTACAAACCGGAAATTACATCATGTCATTTTTCGTACTCTATTTTTAGCTTTGGTATTTCTGCTTTCTGGCCTTTCTCTTAATAGAATATTCTTTACCATCATGCTCACTTGACACATTTTATTAGGAAGTAACTTTCTCATTTTCAATACCAAAAAAAAAAAAATAGAAAAAGACGTCATAAGTTCTTTTTTTATATACATTAAATGCTGTCTATTCCATTGTTAATGTATTGTAATAATCATCTGACTCGTACACATTTTAAGGTATGGTTTTTAACTCACTTATAAATGTAGTAATATTTTTTCTCAATTTTTTAAAGTTTGATTTGGGAGGGGGAGTCATTTCCAAAACTTGAAAGACGTACAGTCAAACCACGAAATCGGATTAACTTTCGCAAAATACATGGCCTTATTTGGGCATGAAAATCAACAATTGGTCAATCAAAGACTTAAACAGCTCCAAGATGATATTAAAATGCCCATAACCATGTATTCCAACTTTGAGGTTCACTTGTAAAAGGTGGCTCTTAAATAGACCCAGAATTAAAATTTGTCCAAATCTCTCAGGTTTATCTGTCATTCCGAATATGCCATTTATTGCAATTCGTTTAGAGTGTCAAAGATAGTCAACGAGTGGATCATAAATACATGTATATTAATATATTTAAAAAAACCAAAAAGAACCTGTTTAGCTTTCCGAAATAAATATAAAAAAAAAGAGAGATAAGTGCATTATGTCTTTGAGAGTAAGAAAAAAAGTGACTTTGAAACATAAACATTTGTTTATGTCATGCATGATTGTTCATATTTTTGAAATGTACAAGCGCTTCATGCGTCAAAAGGGGGGGTATAAATGGGATTATTTTCATATGGTGTCAACACTCTAATCATTCTTGGCTACCTTCCATGACCGACATGTTGTCCATTTGGTTGTCAATGTCTCGTGAAGTACATGATGAAACGCCTAGCAAGGGAACCTCCTCTCGCTCTTGTTTCATCTTTTCCATGAGCCTCATCAGATTTTCGGTGGTATTTTGTAAGAAACGAATCTTCTTGTCTTTTTCAGCCAATTCATGGTTGAATTTGTCTTTCAGGTTTTTCTTTTCTTGCACATACATGATGGCAGCGTCTTGTGATATTTTTTTCATTGTATTGATCTTATCGCTTTGTACTTGGATTTGTTCTTTGAGAAGGCAGTTCTCAAATGCGGGCATGTCAATTTGTTCACTGAGGTTTGAAAAGTCGTTTTGAAATGATTCTCTTGTTTGGCCAAGGTCGGTCAGATCAACATCTTTTGGCAAGGTACATCGTTCTTTTTCTTGGCCAATAATGTCTTCAGTTTCCTTTATCAATTGAGCCATCGACTTATCTACATGACAAGTATAAATACGAAAGAGTGCTTATGTTTCCAGTTGCATACTTACCTTTGTGCGTCTGTTCCAACACATAGCCCTCAGTGTCGAGCTTTCCAATCATATCATGATTGCTGTCGTATTTGTAATACCATTCCAGCGCCTTCACTTTATCAGGAATGATGCCACATCCATTCTTTAATGTTTGAGCCAGACGCAGCTTGGCTGTCTTGTGGTTTCCTTTGGCTGCCTTGATGTAAAAATCGATGGCAATAAGATAATTTTGTGGCACGTCGTCACCAAAGAAGTATCGATAACCGATTCGGTAAAAAGCATGAGGCACGTTCTTTTCTGCCGCCAATTTGTACCAGGCTATATCTTTTTCGAAATCTCCCTTTTGACAATAATAGTCTGGAATTTCAAGCAGAGCCTCGCCCACCCCACGTTGGGCTTTTAGCGACCATGTCTCATGTACTTCCGGTGCGTCTTCTATTGGTATTTTATTTATTTATTACAAAGCGAACAACGTGTGATTTAGCAATTACTTTTTACGAAAAAAAAAAATTGCTTGTTTTTTTTGTGTCAGAATTCTAATCAAATCAATCCGATTTTTCAGTGAGCATTGGGAAGGCAACACAAAAAAAAAAAACAAGATATTGTTTGAAACGAATAAATAAACAATTTATAGAGAGATATCGCCAACCAGACCTTTCATTCTAAAAATAAGCATGTTCATCACATTTGCATTTAAATTGTAATAAATACGTCAAACATTTAATCGTCTTTTCCCTCTTTCTTTTCATTACTATTGTCTATATTGGTCAATGAATGAACACAAGCTTACAAGAGAAGAGCTCTTTGACTCTTTAGAAAGTAATACTTGATATAATTTACAAGTGATACTATTTCATTACTAATGCCTTTACTTAAAACATCATAGAGGATGGTATTAAGGTTGAAGTCAGCGTACTCACTAAAGCCATGAATGGAAATGGACCTGCTCTCTTTCGTATCGGATACGAGTATCAAAACACGATGAAGGAATATACTAAAGCTATAGCATGGTATCAACTGTCAGCCAAAAAGAACTACTGTTTGGCTCAAAATAACATTGGTCATCTCTACAGCGAGGGGCGTGGTGTACCGATTAATTTTGATATTGCCATCGAATGGTTTCTCAAGGCAGCCAAGCAAAAAAAACAAAACGGCTTATAAAAACATTGGCCTTTCGTTTGAATAGGGTGAAGGCGTTCCCATTGATAAATACAAGGCACTAGAATGGCATCATAAATACAGTATTGCTTCTGAAACAATCACACGAATGAACGCCGAAGGTTATATCCTTACAAGTTTAGATACAGGTAAAATCAATGCCGTTTTGAATTATTATCTATATTAACAACCCTCATGGTATTAAATCACTTGATTTACTTGTCATGGAAACAAATGAAATCATTGACATGAAGAAGCGCAAAGACATACAAGATATGGAAGAGCGTGTTCATTTATTACAAGACATCGTATCTTCATTAAATGCTGATCTCCAGGAAAAAAGCAGTTGCATTGCTTCACTAAACACTAAAATTGATGAACTAGTCACCAGATACAGCGAAGAGCAACATGAGGATAAAGAAAAGATCGAATCACTTTCAGATGGTAACCAAAGTCTCCAAAAGCTATTGAATCAGTCGAGCGATGAAATCAGTAAATTAAAAAAGGTCAATAAGCAGCTTGAAGAGGAAATTGAGAACCTGAAAGCGAATTCTAGTTCCGAAGAAGAGAGTAGATCTGTAGACGCATATGATAATTCAAGCATGATGGAAGTCCGTTTTAACCAATTGGATCAGAAAATATCAAATTTGAACAACAACTTTGTCCAACTTTTAGTCAATACAAATATTTCACATAAACGCAATTCCGGAAGAAGATTCAATACTGTTGCATCTAAAAAGAAATCTGTTCAAAAAGTAAGCTCCTTATTCTAGTGACGCCATTTATGATGATATCTATGAATGATATACTTTGAGGATTTTTAATGATGGAATAATAATCCCCTCTCCTTCTTTTTTTTTTTCGTATTGGCATAATAAAACTGAAAGATGAATCATTATTAAATAGTTTCGTTCTGCTTGTATTATTTTTTGTACCATGCATGTGTATGAGAAAGTTATATAAATAGCCCATCTCATCTTTGTGACCTCAATGTTTGATAATTATTCCTCTAATTGTGTATCAATTGGATATACAGAGAAATATATCTCAATAGTGATCTAGTACTTAAAGATTCATCATCCACTATTTTACTATACAACTCAACTTGAAGAATTGTTTTATTCACATTTGCTGCTCATTTGTACTTTTCTCATTATATTCAACTTTCACTGTTAGGAAAAAAAAAAAATGAGGTTCTCACCCAGTTCTTCAAAGTCATGCCCTATTTTTAATATAATGACGCCATTTTATTAATTTATAATCATGATTTATATGAGGAGAAAATAGAGTCAATTATTGTTGAAATGCAGTTTTCGTAAAGGTATATAGAGTTAGCTTTCACTAGTGACAAAACGAGGAAAAAAACTATTAAGTATGAGACTTCAGGGCTTTTTTTATTTGTAGATCAGGGTATTCGACATATGAGAAATTGTTGGTTCTGCTATGAAGTAAAACCCCGTGACAGAGAATAACAATGGCGATTAGAATGGTTTTGGGCTGGGATGTTGCTGTAGAGCCCCTTCATGATTACCATTTTTATAGTTTATTTCAAATTGCTTTATATTTTATTACTTTTTATTACCTTTTAAATAAACCAGTGGTTCCTTCCGCTTAGTGTTAGTTTTGGTCAATAGTTTTTGAGTTTTCGTTGTTATTTTTTGGTTCGTTGGCTTTCGTTAGAGAGGGTCACCGGTTAAACACTGGTGGCATACAAATCCCGTCACAACAGTTTGTCGTATAAAATCACATCTGTATTAAAAAATTTAAGATTAATAATATTATCTTTCTTTCTACTATTTTTTAGCTTTCATAACTTCATCATAGTTCATGGTGAGGCTACCGTGTCTTTCCTATAATCAACAATGACAAACACAATTTAACCAACAGTATTTGCTAAAGCAACAACTTCTACTACTCCAGATTTTTCATTGTATCTCTTACACGAGCGTGCACAACAACTTCCAGCTCAACATTATACATTTGGTTCTAGTATTCATAATTTTGAACAGAAAGCAATGATACAAGGTATCCAAAATCTCGATGTTTGTTCGTTACATATTTCGTTATACATGCCATAAATTATTCGACAATGGTTACCAACCTTGACTCCAACAGTTCGACTTTCATGACAACTCTTAACACAAAGCTTAATTCTTCGTTTTGGTGTACCGTTAGA
Organism: Backusella sp. ASU-2019c; assembly: GCA_024139495.1. Classification (NCBI taxonomy): domain Eukaryota; kingdom Fungi; phylum Mucoromycota; class Mucoromycetes; order Mucorales; family Backusellaceae; genus Backusella; species Backusella sp. ASU-2019c. The sequence continues at coordinate 78,022 of VCJM01000790.1, read as the reverse complement.
AGACGATAATAAACGTCTTATTCAGTATTTAAGACATTTTGTTAACCAACCAAATGGGTCTGTTCCAATTCATGCAGCAAAATAGGGATATTTGTTAAGCTTAATTTCTAATGCATACACAGAAAATACCAGGTTTTTTTTTTCAATTAAGTATTCCTATGGATTTACGTTTAGCACTCACAACTTTAATTGATACCTAAAAATCTCGCAGACATTGACTCTGTTATCCAAGCTGCAATCAACCTTGAAATTCGTACAAAAATTTTGGAGAAACCAAAATGAATTGATCAAGAAGATACCAATTCTCCTACATTCGTGGTTGAAATCACCGCCGAGATGAACGACTTGACAGATGATCAACTAGTAATAACTATCGTTTCTTCTGTACAGGATATCGATGGGTATATTTATTATCACCGTCCCAAACATGACAACACTTTGAGAACAACCTATAAAATGAAAGCATATTGTTCTCAAACCAATAACGCGGAACGTCAACGTGAGAACACCAGACGTCAAGCCAAAAGGATGAGAGCATTCGAATGCTCTGGCTATATTCAGTGTGTGGTGAATCGCCTCAAGTCCTTTGTGTATGTCAAGGTTAGCCAAACCGAAAGGCACGAAAAACCCGAAAACGATCATAACAATGTACCACAGCCGAGGACAAGATCGTAGCATATCACATGTAATAAAATATAACTTTTTATCTCAGCTTTATATAATTCGATAAATAATTTTTTTAAACGCTTCTGAAAGTTATATTTTTACTATTATTTGTTTATAACTATCTTAATCTGTTTTATTTGTGACAATGCCACCAAAAAAATATCTGCTGCTGCTGCTCGCAATACTGCTGTTGCCGCTTTGAATGCACTTATGGCTATAAAATATCACTATGATGAAGATATACAAGAATATATTCAACGGTTCCACAATTTGCGTGAAAAGGCCAAAATGGAAGATCCAGATACTTTAAAGCGTTGTCTAATTCAACCCCTAGCTCCAGGATTATTCAAAGACGTGGAAACAGATTTTCCCAGAAAGGATCTTTCACCCCCATAAAATGATGGAAATCCTAGCATTTTATTATGTCATTTATATTAACAGCTAAGAAAGAAGAAAATCTTTCCGAATCAGAGCTACATACATTAAAAACGAGTCGTTGTGTATTGAATAAAAAAAAACTATCTATCTATTTTTTTTTTTTTTACTCACAAGATGCCAAATACGCGAAACGGTTGGTGTCTTTTTCTAAAGAGAAATGTTTTGATTTTTCGTATTGAGAATATCTACTAAAATATATAATGCTTAATGATAGCAGCCAAGAAAACTTGAAGAGGTTCTTCTAAGACCAAGAGTGGTGGCGAGGGTCAAAAGCAAAAAGTCCGTCGCAAGGTGGTTAATTGGGAAAATGATGGGAAAGTCCATGACATTACCACTGGTAGAAGAGGCAAATCGTCGATGACAATTATTATTGATTGGTATAAAAATCCTAAAAACTTTCAGCGCTGGGTTGGTGGAGACAGTGCCACTGGGGAAAAGAAGGAAGTGCTCCTCGCCGAAGTGAGAAGAGAAATAGAAAAGAATGGAATTCATCACCGGATGAATAGGGATATCCGTCAAAAACTTACTGATATCGAGTCAAAATTTATTACTGTTCAAACCTGGGAAAAACGAACAGGTGAAAGGGTGATGGCCAGACTTCTGGGGGATGGAGCCACCCAAGAGGAAGCAAGCCAGACAATCAAAGATGAATATTTTGCGCTTTAAAAATGAAAAATCAAAGACTAACACCTTTAATTTAAAGAAATGAGAACCAATATGTTTAAATAATATTACGAGGTTGAGGACTTGCTTTCGGACAGACCATCCGTCGATCCACCCTATCCAATTTCACCGGGAGGAAATGACAGCTAAGGGTGAAATAAACGAACTCGTTGGTTTTCCCAATGAGCATGACGACGACCAAGAGAATGACCAAGGACCAACCAGCTCTACTGTCAGCGTTTTAGTAAATGACAAAGAGTCTGATGTTAATTCTTTATCTATTGCTACTTCGGGTCCTGGAAACGATGGCCGTACCGAAGCCTCTCATTGACTGAGTTTTTTTCTTCTTTTTTTTTAAGTATCACATTTCAGCATCACTTTGGAACAATTAGAACTCAGCGCCAAACACTTGTTATTTTCATTTCGAACAAATAACTAACCATTTTCGAACAACTGTAGCATTAAATATTTATATGATTTGTATGTTTCTTTAATAATACATTTAATTTTCAAAAGTAACATCTTGCTCTTCCAAGCATCTGCTGAGGTTATTCACACAATGACTAACCCAGCCCTCACGGTCTAAAGGGGTTACATTTTCTCTACTTTCTGAGATCAAATAGAACATATCTTGTTTTTCTGCTCTAGGAGATTTTTTGACGTAGTTTTTGAGCTTGTTGAAGCATGATTCGATCGGGTTAAACATGGGAGGGGGAGTAGGAAGGAAGGTAGCAAGCTTCATGATTTGAGTTTTCAAATCTTTTCTGGATAATATGGGATCTGTAGAAGCTAACATTATCCATGGCAATGTACTTTTTCTAATCGGGATACTTGTCTTCTAGCTTTTTGAACAGATTTTCCAATAATTCATCAAATATAACAGCATTCGTACCACCTTGAGGTTTGTATGCTACCCTTCCTTCTTCTCTATACCTTTTGACAATATTACTAGTAGTTGATTCAGCCATGTTGCGTTTTCTAGCAACTTTAGTGATTATTTGGCCTTGCACAAAATACGCGTAAGTAATAGCATCATGGTATTCCTCGGTAGTTTTGGTTGTTTTTCCTGTGGGAGTTTTGGGCATTTTTATAAATAATTCAAAAGCAAGATGTAGATGTATAATTAAAGATTCAAAAAGCATATGGTACATGCAACCTATAATTTCAATTTTTTGAAACTTCCAGATTTTATTACATACTAAGTGTTCATATGACCAAAGGTAACACAGGGCATAAAGCAAGGCTACATATAGAAAAACCTCCAATTGTCCAGATTTACAAAACATGTTTTTGAAAACCAAACACAATGATGAAAATCGAGTCAACTAGTATTGTAATGCTAATCAAAACAAGCACAAATATGATAAAAAAAAATGTGAATTCTATTATGAATTTGATGATGAGAGACCTTTCAAATATCAAAATTAAAATAACATGCTAATTTTGAAATTATAGGTTGCATGCACCATACGCGTTTTTATTATTAATTGTATATATGCCATAGTTGTTAGGTATTCCTTCAATATACAAAGCGGTTAGTTATTTGTTCGAAATGAAAATAACAAGTTTTTGGTGCTGAGCTCTAATTGTTCCAAAGTGATGCTGAAATGTGACATAAACTATGCCTTCCTTTTCATTCTTTTTCCTCTATCATATTTTTTACTTTCTCTTATTATAAATCAATAAAATGAATATACATATATAACCCATCTACAATGATCTATTTTCATTGACTGTCTTTTGTTCTGATATTCTATTCAAGTATATATATATTATATATTTTTAAAGCACTTGTCACAAACTTGAAATATTATTTTAGCTTAATGCCAAGATACCCTTCACTTTACGGCGTCGCAATATCGTGCCCTCTTTGCTACCTTCATCGACATAAGGTATTCGTTTTTTGTTCTCTATGGATCTTAATAGCTGAAGGAATTTAAATCTACTTTTTTATTTTATTTTTGCTTCAGCTTGACTTGGTTTTCTGCTGCCGAATGCCAGTCTATTGTTAAGTACTTGTTAGCTTGCAATTTTCTCTCTCACTCTCTCTCTCTCTCTCTTAAATCTAAGCGTGATTTACACAAGTTATTGAACCAGTTGTTTAGTAATAGTTGTTGTTAACAAGTGTCCATGTCAAAGCTTCGTATTATTTCCAAATCCACTAACCACACACGCCACCACAGCCTACTCAGACATAGTTATCGTTCAGCAATGTAGTAGTTAGCTATACAAAAAATGTTGTTTATTAAATAAGTGTTGTATTACTGGGATACTTGTTAAGGCCATTCATCTAAAGAATCGTTTGTCTTTATACAGACTATATTGCTTGTTTACATTATTAAATAAAGATATGTAAATTATATCCTTAATTCATAATAATAGTCTTATTGAATGTTTCACTTTTATTGCTTCCATTTCATTGACTGACATGATTATTATTTCATGATACTAAAAGGAATCGAATAATAGTTATATCCATCAGTCCCGTTATCAAACTCAACAACTCAAAATACTTCAAGTATATCGATTTATTAAACAAAATCGACAAATCGAAAGGCTTCCACTTATCCGGTCACAAAGAAATTGACTACCATTAAAATTCAACTTTTACTCGACCACGTCGAGCACATAAGATCCCTGGTGTTAAGAAAAGTACGTTGCTTCTAGAACTTTCTTTTTCTTTGTCTTTTGTTTACATGGCATGAGATAAACTATAGCGAAATATACTTGAAAGAGAGTGCATCATATATTGAAATTGGTGGTATTACACAATAGAATAATAGTAATAAGGCATGACTTGTGTATGTTGGTGTTTACCGTTTGGTAGAGTTGTGAGCAAATAGGTTGATTGAAATGGATTTCGACCCGTTTTATTCTTTTCAACATGAAAAGGAGAAGAGGCTTATTCGATTGATACGATAAAAATTGAACATTTTTCTGATATCAATTCACTTTTATGGGTTTAAAAAGAGCATGGTATGGATGGTTGTTTATGCATAAATGACGATTGTAATAAAAGCTTGATTGTTGTTATGTAAATGACACCTCTCCTTTGGTTCCAATTTGGCCCAATGTTCTTTCTTTTTTCTACTTTAAAAGCGGTGATTGGTCAACTGGTCTTTAATGTTTTTATAAAAAAAAATAAAAAACGTCCATCCAAAACCCTTTTTTCTTTTCTTTTTTTTTGTTGTTATTATTATATTATTATTAACAAAGGCAAACAATGAACCATTCAGACGAAGAAGAGTATGACTGTCCTCTTTGTATGGAAGAGTTTGATATTGCGGACAGAAACTTTAGGCCCTGTCCTTGTGGTTATCAGGTTAGCAAAGTCTTTTACAACTTTATATAAAAATCTAACAACATTGTCGCTTAGATCTGTCGCTTTTGTTGGCATCATATTAGAGAAAACTTGAATGGCAAATGTCCAGCCTGGTAAGCTATTGATTTTTTTTATCAATAGATATTGCTTACTTATGTACGTACGTAATATTAAATAGTAGAAGAGAATATACCGACCAAAATGCAGAGTTTGAACCTGTTAGCGCAGACGAGTAAGTAGTTGTTTATACGTGTATGGAACAAAAAGCTAACAATATCGATATAGAATCCAGCGCATTAGAAGAGAAAAGAAGGAAAAGGAACGCCAGCAAAAGGATATCGAAAGTGCCAATCGTACGCATTTGGCGAATATGCGGGTTGTTCAAAAGAACTTGGTGTATATTATTGGGCTTCATCCAAGATTGGCTACAGAAGAGGTAGGATTGAATAGGAGACAAGTGTGCTTTATAGTGTGCTGAATTCCTGTTTTTATTATTATAGATTATTCGTTCGAATGATTACTTTGGCCAATTTGGAAAAATTGCAAAAATTGTCATCAACAAGCGACAAATTGCACCGACGTCACACGCAAACGGAGTCACTTCCATGCAGCCAAGCGCAGCCGTGTATGTCACCTATGTTCGAAAGGAAGACGCGCAAAAGGCTATCCACGCAGTAGATGGCAGTGTCATGATGGGCAGAATACTGAGGTACTATTTATGTTTATATTTATAATTATTATTATATTACAATGTGCTCAATGTATTGTGTAGAGCTTCTTATGGTACAACAAAGTATTGTACGTATTATCTTAGAAACATGTCGTGTCCAAATCCAAATTGTCTATACTTGCATGAACCTGGAGAGGATGCTGATACGATATCAAAAGAAGAACTGGCCACAGGGTAAATATATACATAAAGTATAAAGTATAAAGTATAAAGTATATTTCAACTCACATAATAAAATAGTAAACATCGTATGCGAGACCAAGTATCTCATGACGACGATAACATTGATGACGATCTGGACTCCCAAGAAGACGACAGCGACTATCAAATGGCATCATCCTCAAGCCGAAGAGTGCCAACCACCATCATCAGCGGTGGCCTTGATTCAGCCCTACCTGCCACTGCCTCTTGGGGTAAATCATCGGCACCTTCCACGCCAAAGTCTGTCAATCGTACACTCACACCCGATGCCTTTGGTCCTCCATTGTCAGTCGCCGTCGCCAGTGCTTCTCAGCAGCAGCAAAAGCAGCCGCTCTCTCCAAATGCATTAAAACGTAAATTGGAAAAGAAGAAGCGCAAGGAGCTTTTGAAACAAAAGAAGGAAGAAGACGAAAGACAAAGATTACAGCAGGAGGTGCTGGACAAGCAACAAAAACTGATAACAAAACAGCAAAAGCAACAAGTAAAAGAGCAGGAGGAAGAAGACGAAGAAGAAGAAGAAGAGGAGGAGGTCAAACAGGAAGAAGCAAAAACCAAACAGCACGAAGTGACTTCGTCCTCAGAAGATGATGAAGAAGAGCCAGCGGAAGCAAGAGATCCATTAACTTGCTTTGTTTTGGGCAGCACATTCCAAGATGTATGCACGCCCAAGTATGAGCAAGACCAAGATGAGCTGCCTGTGGGTATTCTGGGACTGAACAACAAGGAGCAGCCCGTCTTGACAGCAGGGACATCGGTGCTGGAGAGCGAATTACAAAAGCTAAACCTGAATGACATGTCGCCCTTGGAGTATCTATCGCAAAACACACCCACACCCGTCTATTCGGGTAACTTCAATCCCTTTTCGCACAATATGCTTAGAAACAATGTGCAGAACGATTCGCCTGCTTCACGCAAACATTCACGCTTTGGGTTTGCTCAATTCTAGTCACACACAC
>VCJM01000790.1:59343-70050 GCA_024139495.1 Backusella sp. ASU-2019c | reverse complement strand
TTTTTTTTTTTTTTTTTATACACATACATAAAATACACCAACATAACAATAATAATAAAAAAAAGAGAGTGTATATAGTATAGAGTGATGGATAGTGCTTCTTCTTCTAGTATATCCAATGATGCCTCCTTACGTAAAAGGAATATCGCCTCAAGCGAAAAACACACTTCGATAATAGAGCACGAGGAGGAGAGAAAAGGAAAGCCTTATACACTTACAAACCAAGACAATAAACGCGACTGGTTAATTGCCATTGCATTGACTGTCGTTGCATGCTTTGTAAGATTATGGAAGATTGACAAGCCTGCTTCTGTCGTGTAAGTCTTTTTTTCTTCTCGTTCTTGTATACATATATTGACACTCTTGTTAGTTTTGATGAGGTTCATTTTGGTGGATTCGCAACAAAATATATCAAGACACGTTTTTTTATGGACGTTCATCCACCTGCAAGTATTTGACAATACGATAAGCGTGTTTCTTTTTCACAAAAAATAACACGCCTTTATTTTTGCTTTTAGCTTGCAAAAATGATGATAGCACTTGTTGGTAAACTAGCAGGTTTAGACGGTTTTGATTTTAAAGAGATTGGAAAGTAAGTAGGAAAAGGGGGGTAATTTTATTTGTTGTTAATCAAAAATATAAATACAACAGAGATTATTTAGAGGAAAATGTGCCTTACATTGTGATGCGTGTATTCTGTGCATTGACTGGACTTTTGGTTGTACCAATTGCTTATTTTACAATGCGCGGTGCAGGCCATTCAGTCGCGGCTGGATTGGTGGCGGCATCCATGGTGTGCTTTGGTAAGAAGAGCAACAGAGACTATGTGAGTGCGGAACTGACATTAGTGTAGAGAACGGGTTGGTTGCAAATAATCGCTTGATATTGTTGGATCCACCCCTTTTATTCTTTACATCAGCGACATTGCTCGTTTGGGTGAATTTCTTTAAGCAACAGCAGAGGTGAGAGGATGCATGGATGGATTGAGTGATAAGAAAAGAAAGGAGAGGATTGACGTTGTATTTCTCCATTTGTTTAGACCGTTTTCGTTTTGGTGGTGGAGCTGGCTATCGTTGACAGGATTGGGATTGGGATTGACACTCAGTTGCAAATGGGTTGGATTATTTACGATTGCAACGATTGGCTGTTCGACGCTCAAGAATTTATGGGAGATATGGGGTAATACAGACACAACAATGGTAAAAATAAACTAGTCCTTTACAGTATAAAATTCAAACTTGGCTGATTTTTTTTTCTCTCACTAGGCGGGATTCGGCCGACATTTCATGGCTCGTGCAGCGTGTTTGATTGTGCTACCCATTGCAATCTACATGCTCATGTTCCAGATCCATTTCCATTCCTTGCCCAATAGTGGCGAAGGCGATGGATTTATGACTCCCGAATTTCAGCAAACATTGGACGGTCATACAAGCATTAGTAGTCCCATTGGTAAATTATATTATAATAATTATATTAATAATAACATAAATAAATATGGAACAATCCATCTTAGAAAATAATCAACCTCCCCTTTATAGATGTTGCGTATGGATCAAAGGTGTATATTCGACACTTTGCTACACAAGGTGGCTATCTTCATTCTCATCCACACGAATATCCAACCGGTAGCAAGCGTAAGTCTAATCTATATTTATTGCTTGCGCGATGCATCCTCGTTCTTGACACATTTTATTACTTATTTATAGAGCAACAAATAACACTTTATCCTCACCGTGATGAAAACAATTGGTGGACCATTTATAAGGTTGTCAATGGTACAGCCGTCACAAATATAGCCGAAATCGAATATGTCGAAAATCACGATGAGATTGTGTTGATTCATAACGGCACACCAAAAAGGTTACATTCACATGATCATAGACCGCCAATGACAGATCTGGAATACCATAATGAAGTCAGGTAGATGGATTGGTTTATATATACATATTGGATGATCTGTTTTGCATTCTAATTTGGTATAAATATATTAGCGCCTATGGCTTCCCCGATTATGATGGTGATTATAACGACTTCTGGCGTGTACAGATCCTCCAGCATGATAAAAGCGACCCCGTCTCCAAAGATCGTCTACGCACCATCCATTCAAAGTTTCGATTACACCATAGCGTAACAGGCTGCAGTTTGTTCTCTCACGATGTGCGGTTACCTGAATGGGGCTTTGACCAACAGGAAGTCACTTGTATTACCGAAGGCAAGGTTCCAAAAACGCTCTGGTACATTGAAACCAATGAAAATAATATGTGTAAGTTTTTTTTCTGCACACAGAAAATAAGCTCATTTGCTCTTTTTTTTCTATAGTACCACCTGACACGGAAAAAACAAGTTATCACAAACCAGGCTTCTTTGGTAAATTTGTCGAATTAAACAAGGTCATGTGGAGAACAAACCAAGGCTTGACTTCAACCCATCCTTACGATTCGAGACCAGAGGTAAGTCTTTGTAAAGGAATCGCATCTACAGTGTCTGTAACACATCAATACCAAAAATAGTCTTGGCCGCTCTTGCGTCGGGGTATCAATTTCTGGTCCAAAGACCACCTCCACCTTTATTTATTAGGCAACCCATTCGTTTACTGGGGCTCGACAACTGCAGTTTTTGTTTGCATTATATTGAAATCCATCTTTTTCTTACTTGAAAAGAGAAGACTCATCAAAAAAGATTTTGGAGGTAAAAAGAAAAGAAAGAGAGAGACCTCCTTTATTAACTCATTTTTTATTAGATCTCAAAAAGTTTTACGATGAATCAGCTGGCTTTTTCCTTGTCGGATGGTTTTTACATTATTTCCCTTTTTATCTTATGGGGCGACAGTTATTCTTGCATCACTATATGCCCGCCTTGTACTGCTCGATTTTACTATTTAGTGTTGGGTTTGATCTAATGACGATTCGGGTCAAGCATCGTCTGGTGGTGGCATTGCTTGTTATTTTATCCGTCATTTATGTGTATCAATACTTTATTCCAATCACCTATGCCGAACCATGGACAAAGGACGCCTGTATCAAGGCAAAATGGAGATCCACCTGGGACTTTGACTGTAACCAGTAAGTTTTTTTTTGGTTGGGGTTTTTATAGAGGGGGGTGGTACTGAACACAGAATTTACACGCAAAAAAAAAGAACAAATCCAATGTTAATCCATGCATCTTTTTTTTTTAAGATTCTACGACAAGTTGGAAGATTATGAAATAAGTGCAGGCATCACCGACATGCACCAACAGAACAATACGGTTCCCACCGCCCAAGTGATTAAGCATGCTGTGAATAAAGTCTCCAATCACATCCAGGAAGAGGGTTCAGTTTGACAAGAATGAAAACCACTAAAATAAAATTTGTTTGTACTACACTCATTATTGATGAGAACGACATGCGATTTTCATTTCCTTCTCTTCTCTCTTTTTTCTTCTCATTTTTTTTTCATATTCCACTTACATTCCCTTTCTCTTTTCCTTTCTTTCTTAGACGCTCTTTTAAAAAAAAAAAGCTTTCAAAATTATTTAGTTTGCTGTAATTTTTTTTTTCTTTTATTATTATTTTATTTTTTTTCTAGTTGATCTGAAAAAGATAAGATATAAATCTGTCTTATTTAATTTAATATAATATAATAAATAGCTTAAAAAAAAATGATTCTGAAATCATTAATAGCATTTGCGTTTGTTTGTTCTGCAACTGCACAATCAGCATCTTCTGGTAAAATAGAATGTCTTTATATTCATCTTCTTTACTAAATGTTTTCTCTGTAGTTGGTACATGCACAAGTTATCCCACCACTGGCATTTGTTCTGTAAAGTATATAGAAGCATAATTTTTTTTTTAAAAAAAAAAAAAAACAGAAATAGACACATGTACTTATAAATAGCATTCCCGCTTTAGAGTTACATCAATTATTCAATCTATTTACCACCAAATACCACAGTAGATCAGATCGATAGTCAATTAAAACCATATGCGGGCCTCGCTGCCACTTATGGCAATGTCAGTTTAGCATGTGTCGATACATTTGTACGGTTTGCCTGTGAAAATGCCTATCCAAAATGCGAAACAACCGACGGAGGTGAGTTTTTAAAAAAAAAGAATTCTGGGAGTTTTTAGAAAACGTTGACCTCTCTCTCCAATTTAGTTGCAAAGGTGTATACAGCATGTTATGATGATTGTGTCGCATCCACTCAATACTGTTCGTCCTTGTTCAAAATGGCAGGCATGGAAAGTCTATTACCGGATTGTTCAGCCGTTTCTCCAAGTACACAAACGGCACTTGGAGAGGCAGGTTCCTGTAACAGTATTCAATCAAAATGTCAGTTCAATACTCTCTCTTTTCTGGCGAGGATAAAAAACTAAAAAAAAAAACCATCATTCTTTTTTTTTTCTAGACGATAAAGAGACTTTAATGAACAATCTTTTCAACATCTCGGCTGTGCCTGCAAATTTCGTTGTTGCCAAGTGTCCTCTTCCCTTTATTCAAGATCCTTTGGCTGCCTCAAACAGTACACTTAATCCTGATTATTGTAAATTTGGATGTTGTATTCCTTGTCCTGCACAAAATTTGGTAACAATAGAAAAGAAAAACATCATGATGATGGTTTATTTATTCTCAAATCATTATAGTTTTATAAAGAGAATTGGGCAGAAGATGGTTTCTTGGCAACAGATATTGTACGCTTCATCTCATCTGTTCTTTCACTTGTTCTTTTAATCAGTTATATCATCTTGCCCGACAAAAGAAGGTAAAGAAGACATGACCTTTGCGAAAAACCCAAACTAACACCCTGGTATATAGACATCCTTCTTTGCTCATTCTCAACATGTCTCTTTCCATTTTCCTCTTCAGCATGGTCGTCTTTTTCTCGATAGGCAACCCCAAACGTCTCCAATGCGCCGCCGATGGCATCACCCCTAGCGAATTCAGCAACAACCACTTGTGTGCCGCCCAGGGCGCGATCCTGGTCTTTGGCTCGTTTGCCACCTCCCTCTGGTGCGCAGCGCTGATTTTGAATCTACACGTCCATACCGTCTGGAACTCGAATTTCTTTACAAACAAGTATGCGTTGCTCAACCTGATTTGCTGGGGCATCCCCGCCGCCATCATGTCCATCGCCCTTGGCTTACATGCCATCAAATTTGAATTTGCAAACCTGTGTTTGGTCTCGATGGATTATATCTTTCCCATGTTTTTCTATCCGTTGGCGGCCATTGTGTGTCCTAGTTTTTTGATACATATCTCTACATTCTTTTATATTGCAAAGGTAAAACATCTAGCAAAAGATAATCATCTACATCCTTGTTGACTTTGTTTTAGATTGCTGTTCGTGAAGGTTTGGAAACAGATATGACACAGTCTCTTTCAACAGGTACAATGACAGATCGTCCTATTGGTGTCAGTCGTAAACATGTCATGACAGCAGTCAAGATTCAATGGCGTGCCTTGTTGTTAGCCATCATTGCTGTCGCTACTGTTCTCTTTTACTGGGTAAGGTTGCACTTTAGCCTTGTAAAAAACCACAATCACTCATTTTTTTTTTTTATAAAATAGTTGTTCTATATGACCCAAATGAGTCATATGACTGAAGTAAAAAACGACCCCTCTCTTACACTCTCATGGCTTGGATGCATGTTTTCAAAGCAAGACCAAAACACATGTTCCGAAATTTTGAAACCCCATCTCCCACCTTTCCCCCTCATGATTGTGGCCGAGACCTTAGTGAGCAGTATTGGTATCTGGTTGTTTGTGATGTTTGCAAAACGATCCTTGTGGCGCGAATGGAATGATTGGATTTATGAAGTTAGAGTGCGTTTTACTAAACAGGGTAGAGTGGAAAAGAATGGTGACCAGTTTTACGCACTTTAATCTTTATTGTAATTCTTATAAATATTATATATCAAATGTATTAATCAAATATAATAATGCATATCAAGTTATCCCCCCCTCTTCATCCATAATAAAAATATTACCCTTCCAAGACGGATTAAGTTTATGTAATATGAAATGCATTTAAATTAATATGTGTGACAATAGATCAAGTCAGTGCCCCGGGGGAAAATTCCAGTTTTTTGGGAAAAATGTGTATTGTTGTAATAATTAAATTGCAAATTCCTCAAATGATTTTCAAAAGTGAGATGTTGATCATCAGAAAGGAAAGGCCAACTTTTGTGTTTGGTTCGAGTTTATTTAAAATTGCCTTTTTGTTCAACGAGAAACGTATCTTTTTTTGGTGTGCTCTTGTAAGACTTGTGTTTGACTTGTTGAAATGCATTTTTTATTATGGAAATTGGATTTCTTGCGAATCCTATCACCTTTATGATGTGGGAACAAGTAAATGTCACTTATTGGATTTTTTTCCCCAAACATATTGGATTTGGTTTCAACTTGAAATTCGTAAGAAAAGAGGTTATAACAATTCATTAGAACTTCCAGTGCATTTTTTTATTGTGATCCATCTCCTATTACTCATTATAATCACATAAAATAGCTTATTATTAAAGGAAATATATCTATATTAGACCTGTGTGTTTTACTATTGTTGCTATATATACTGATCTAAATCAAGGCTGCCAAAAACACGATAGAAAACTCTTATAATGAACATAATGGAATTCAAAAGGGTATGATAGGCTTTACCTTACACTTGAAAATAAATCTTTACCTAAAAAAAATGTTTGAATCAAGTTATTTTTTTTTTTGGAGTGGATGGTGTCTGTGATCTCATAGATGAAGAACACTCACGGTAATGTGACTCTACAAATGCATGCCCGAAGGAGAAGGTGTACTTTTTGAGTACGTATACAAATGAATTGGTGGAAGAAAGGAAGTAAAGGTTCTTCAATGGCTGTTTGTTTTTTATCTCTTTTTTATGCCATATTGGACATTAGCCTTACCTTTGGCTGTCATAAAGCCCGCGTAATTTTAGTATCTTTTGAAAGCCAATATTTTAAAGTCTGATGGATATAGACATGATATGAAAAAACTCAAAGTTGCAATTAGACTTTCAAACGCACCAATACTGAATGAGTTAGAACCCTTCAAAGATGTTTTGCGTAACAATCCCATTGTGTTTTTTTTAAAAAAAAAATTGTACAACGTTCAATCAAAAGTCTGCTCCAAACTTACTTTTTCAAGTTAAAATACAATAAAAAAATGGGAAAACTTTATCTTTGGGGGATATATACATTTTGCAATTTGATCCATTTTTAAAATCGGATTTCTAAGTTTAAGGTAGAACCTATCATAATAAAAGGCATGATATGGTCCAAGGAAATGACCCAGAACATCTCAGGGACGGTCATGGTGATTCCATTGTAAAAAATAGCCGGTAATGGCATATTGCTTCATGGATCTTTTGTAGAATTTCTAGATGTCATTATTGCTTAAAAGGTCACTCATCGAAAATCTACTGTGGCATCTCATTCTTTTGCAGAGTCTTTTGAATCGAGTTTCAATTACTTTCAATATTCTACTTGATCTTTTTTTTTTTCAATTCATTGAGTTGATTCTGATACAAAGTCAACCTCCTCAAAATATGCGGTTTGTGGCAAGTTACCATTCTGTAACCACTGGTGCATATTCATTAGTACAGTATCATCATTTGCTTGATCATGCGATCTTGTTTGTTTGTTTTATCAATTATAAAAAATAAATTACATTTGCTATTTACGTATAACATTGTAAACATAATCCACTCTCTTGTTTATTTGCTAATGCCATAGAGTAAGAATATGTAAATTTGTGTCTGCACTCAGGCCAAGATCAGCATCGTTGTAAAAAAAATATATATATATACTCCTGTCTGCAATTTTAGAGATGGTCACGACTATTCTCGATACTTTTCTCCTATTCAAAATTTAGATCGCTTCCCCATTTTGGATAACAGTGATGGAAGAACAAGCTACAGGTTTTTCGGTTTAGATTTGCGCACGATTATTCATTTTATAACACAAAATATACGTAAATGCGCAAGTTTAAACGAAAAAACAGTACCAGGTTGTTACCCCTTCCAAGGATATCAAATTCAATTTTAATCGGGATGCAAATTCAGCAGGACTTTGAGTTGAAATGAATTAAAAAGAATGAGCACGTCTACCAGATTTCAAAGTTTTATTTTAACCACTTCGCAAGCCAATTCAGTCCATAAATAGCACTCTTAAACATGAATGGTGATGAATCAAAATGTCTTTTTATAATGCAATGGACTAGGTTGACGGGGGGAAAGAACAGGTATTCTGAAAAATACGTTCGAATCGGATGTTGACACTTAAGCAACAACGGCATATTCGCCTACTGAAGCTCGAATTGCTTTGGATTTTCCAATATTTATAACACTACGTTAGAACTTACTCAAAACAAGGGACCTGAATCTTTAATTACCAATTCCGGTAATAGATCAACTTTGATTCCATCATATATGCTGGAAGTAAAGCCAAGCGAATATACAATTCGCATAACTAAAGAGCAGAAGGTATCTACTATTTTGGGTGGACTAGCATCGGCTGGTTGCTGTTTTTAGTGATTTTATAGTCCTGCAAACAATACCTTTTGGCTTTCGTCCATAGTCGCCTTGGGGAATAATTCATCGTTGGTCTCATGGAAGACAAAAGAAAACACTAAGAAATCGATTAAGAAGAGATCAGTTCAACACCAATGACTCTCCAGTTCCAATGGTCACTCGAATACACGATGAAAACCAATTTACTCTTGGAATCATCCGATTCTATAACACTTGAAATGGTATTAATTTCAAGCTTTATAAAGCGAATAAAACATCTAAAAGTATTACATAATATATTTCCATGTAGCTAAATGAAAAACGCCAAAATAATTTTATTGTTCTAATAAATAGTTTGACACTTCAATGAGATTTCCGTCAGGGTCATAAACATAAACAGAGCTTAAAGGTCCATGTGCGCCTGTTCTCTTTACGACACCTTCAGTTGCTAGCTCACAGTTATGTTTTTTCCAGTGCTGCAGAAACTCCGTCACGGGTTGACAGGTTAATAGGCAAAAATCGGCCGTTCCTTCTTCCGCTGGCCGCTTACAGACGGGAAAGACTTCAATATGGCGCTGGTGAAGATTGATTTTTTGCTGACCAAAAATTAAAGCGACGCGCTCCTGGTCCGGTGCTGAGGGTGTTTTAAATCGCTGAATATCCATACCACTATAAGCATGAAAGAAAAAAGTGATTAGGCTGTATACGAGCAGGAAAACAAATGAATTAAATAAACTATCTACATACAGCATAACATGATACCAATCTGCTGACCGGTTTATATCTTTTACAGCCACCACAATATGATCAATAGATTTAATAACAGGTCGAAACATTCTTATTTTTAATAAAAGATGGATATATATATAAATAAAAAAAGAAGGGATAAATGGGAATTTTTATTTATAAAAACAAAGTGTTACACATGATTATAGATCAAGCTCAGCAATTAAATCAGGATGTGTCAACCCGAATGCATTGGAATGATTCGCTTTCAAGCAATGTCCAATTTTTTATTTTTTTTTTATTTTGTTTATGTATAGTTTTGTATCGTCTATGAAGATAATTTTGCCTTCATTCTTAATTTATAAGACTGATAAAATATCAGTGCAAGATAGGTAGCAACATAGTCCTTAATCATGTACATGATGCCTTGGTTGAAGAATCCCTTGGTGATCTGAGCCTGCATACCTTTATAAAGACCAAGGTAACCATCCTTCTCTACCACCTTCTTAAATGTCTCCCACATACCACTGTCCTTGTTATCGTCCGATTTCTTACCGGCAATCATCTGTGTGCGTAAGAAAATGAAAGGGTAGGTGATCATAGTGGCAACACTTTTTGCACAGGCTGAGAATAAAAACACTTGTAATCCTGTTAAGGTTGCCTGCTTATTTTTGCGTAAATAGAATGCCTTCAACTTTTCGAATACAAAATAGGTGATGGAAGGGTTTGATACTAATGCAATAGAAGCACGGTAACCTGAATTTACCCATATTTTAATATTAGCAAAGAAGGTTCAACATTTTACCCTATCTTTCCCACCAAAAAAAAAAAAAATTTCCTTCTAAATCTAACAAGGATCTTTACCTGTCCAAAAACCCGTAACTCCCTTTTCCTTCAAAATATCCTCTGCTGTTTGACGGAAACCCTTTTTCACTTCACTATGTTCAGCAGTTTGCAAGCGAGTGGTCACATTTGCAACTGGAGTAGTGAAGAATCGGGAAATAAGAGCGGCCTCGGCACCAAGAAACAACTCTTGAGCGACATTCAATTGACCAGATGCTTTTCCCATGTTTGTGTTGAGTTTTTCCTGAACATTACGTAAAGAGGTGTAGCAATAGAAAAAAATGAAGCTCGATAATACTGTGGCAAGTGTATCTGATCCAAGCCCAGCATATAGACCCTTCAATCCTCCTTCCTTTTCAAAAATGGTCTTGATTGTCTCCAATAACCCTTTGTTATCATCTCCTCTTACTTGAAGTCTAGTAGTTGAGCTGGGTGCAAATAATGTTAGTATATGAATACGTCATATATGGCATATATGCTATCATTACATATCAAGAGGATAAATAAACAAGTTTGCAATAGTAGAACCAACTGCTCCCGAAATTGCACTAACAACAGGAGGCAGCTTATAGTCCTCGAAAGAGACAATACCGGTGTCAGTCTTGCTCATTTTTTTAAAAAAAAAAAAGGAAAAGAAAGAGAGAT
>VCJM01000790.1:6324-17224 GCA_024139495.1 Backusella sp. ASU-2019c | reverse complement strand
GTTTTTTTTTTTTTTTTTACTATGCTGTTTTCGTTAATGATTTTCAGAAACTCCGCATGCATATCTTTACTTGCGTGTTGCATGACTTGCTACTATGTCTTTACTCCTGACAGGTAGAATTATTTTTTGATATATAAAGGATACAATTCATGTCTTCGATCAAAATATACAAAATAAAAACATACTAAAAAAGCAAAAAAAAACAACATCAGTTTCTTTGCTATAATATAAAACTCTATCTAGACAAATCATATAATATATTCTACCTTTTTTTAAAACAAAAAATGTTCAAACTCGGATCCATTTTGGTTGCACTATTTGCCCTTATTGTTCTCGCCATGGCCTGCGATGAAGCCTGTAGTTATGTTGACACAAAAGGAAGCCTTTGCTACTACAAGTGTACCAAGGCTGGTGGAAAAGCAGCAAGCGCACATCGCGAAGAATTCTTTGATGCTTTGAAAGAAATCAATACAAGCTGCAAAACGGCAAGTGGCAATAGAATCTCTTGCAAGAATACACCCGAATTTGGAGAGTGTGAACAACACCTTTGGAACTATGGAAAGGACTGTTAATCGTATACATATATCTTAAATCTTTGTTTGTTTTTTTTTTAATAAAAGAAAGAGCCCTTTTTTTTTTCATCACTGTAAAACCGAGTAAAATTTCGTTTTCGACCATCACTTTATTAATTGTAATTTTGAAAATTGGCATTATTCAATAAAATATTGTTTTTTTTTTCGCTGCAGGATGGCTAAATGAAAATGAAAAGAAATATAAACAAAACATATAAAGAAAGTCCTCCCCCTTTGCTATAATAATCTCCTGAAGTTCATATTGCATTTTGTGCAAATTTAGTGCCATATCCCCCCCTTCCCCCTCTTTATTTGCTAATTATCATTTATCGTACAATTTATTTACTATTATTATTATAAAAAATCTAAAGTTTATTTTTGGCGGGGTATGGTCGATTCTTTAGCACCAAGAGGAACATCATCATCCTCGTCGTCATCATCTTCTTCGGGGATATGATTATTGAATCTACCACCATACATGCTTTGTTGCTGCTGCTGCTGCTGTTGCTGTTGCCACATTGGATACTGTCCATACTGTGACATCATCATCATGGACATGCGTGGATCCATCATTGGCATCATACCCTGAGCACCTCCCATCATGGACTGACCTTGCATCATTCGAGGATCCATCATCATTGGCATTTGTCCACCCATCATGTTCATCATTGGCATTTGTCCACCCATCATGTTCATCATTGGCATTTGGCCTCCCATCATATTCATACTCATCATGGACATTCTAGGATCCATCATGGGCATCATACCCTGTCCCATCATGCCTTGGCCCATCATGCCTTGGCCCATCATCATGGGCTGCATCATCTGTGTCCTTTGGTCCATCAAGTAGCGCTCGCGTTCCTTCTCCATGGGATCCATTGTGTAGCGATGGCTCTTGTTGGCGTCCTTTACCTTCTTGTCGTGTTCGATTTGAGAAATCATGCCAACGAGACCTGCACGTGGCTCTGGGGGTTTGTTTTGTAACTGGATGAGCGGTTGACCTGTTGCTCGGGCATAGCCCTCTTGATCTCTTGCAGAAGGGTGGTCGGGTCTAAATGTGTCCAGGAGCGAGTTTTGGGTGGCAAAGTTGTCGCCGAGTTGAGGTATAACGGGACCATCTTCATCTTCCAAGTATTCAGCTTGGTGATATTCACCGTTTTCGTCATAGTAGTATTGCTGTAGTTGTTGATTTCCCTCATGTGGGTATCCATCCTGGTACATGTGTTCTTGATCATAATACTGCTGCTGCTGTCGTTGATGATGTGGGTCGTATTCTTCATCCTCACTTCCAGAGTAACTGGCAGCATCGTCGTCATCCTCATCATCATCATCCTCGTCAGATCCACTAAGACTAACCTGAGTCTTTGAAATCTTTGGTTTGGGTCGTTTAGGTATCGTTTTTGGTTTTACTCTTTGCTTTTGTTGTTCTTCATATTCATCGTCGTCGTCATCGGATAATTCGAAATCGTCAGCATCACTCTGTTCTGATTCTTTAATGGAAGGAATAGACTGCTTTGACTCGTTATTGATGATTGATTTTGATTTAATGCTTTCTGTCTCTGGTACAGCAAGCGATAATTTAGAAGCCCTTGCATTGATATCGTCCATCACCATGGCAAAACCCTCATCTTCAGTGGTGATATCGGGTAGCTGTAAGCTTTCCTTTGTCTGGATGTTCTTCCTTACAAAAACAGCATCGTCTTCACTTTCACTCTCACTTTCCTCTCCCTCGTCTTCCTCTTCACTTTCATCGCTAGCATATGTTTGTTTTCCTGGTGGTTTAGCTGGGTTGGGTTGGATGGTCGCAGACTGGATAGGAGGTCTTTGTAATGAAGAAGTGGATTGAGTGGTGATCTGTGCCGACATTGGCTGTGGTACAGGTGCCATATTGGACATCGATCGTTGCATTGGTGGATTAGCGTAAATAGATGCTCTCTGAGCCTCGGGTAATGGCGAACCATTACTGTTGTTATAGAGAGGCGTACCTGAAGGAATTTGATGAATAAGTCCCATTGTCTGTCTATTAGGCATGTTTCTCGATGGCTGGTTCATTTGTTGACTCATTTTTGCCAATAAAATACCAGAGAATTGAACTTTGTTATCCAAAAGAGATCCCTGGACATTAACCTGAGATACTTCGGCCACCTCCAAAAAGAGACGGGGCATATCGCCAGTAAGCGATTCACCAAAGTTCAGTGCTGTAATATTGGAAGGATCATTCAACAAACGAGAGGGTCTACCATAGAGCTTGAAGGCGTCAAATGTACCAGTCAGCCATTGAACAAGCTCTCTTGAAGTGGCACCCATAATGTAGCAGCTTGTAAACTCGTCATTGGAAACACCTTCGATTTTGAGCATGGATGCCATATCCACCAGCTGAGGTGCCTCTGGATAGAGAGTGTATGCCTGAGTGACGTTGACCACACTAATAGCAGGGGTTTTGCTCTTTTTGGTCTCATAGAACGACACTTGGCCATGAGCCACTACAGACTTTTTACCAAACAGTTTCTTTTCATCCTTTCTATCCGACACAACCACCCAGTATTTCCGCCATTCCGTCGAGCCTGTAAATCGAACCTGAACAAATCCTTCCATTTTGGTCATGGGTTTGGCTAAAATATCAGACCAAGTGCCTCTCGTCATAAAATTACGTGTATAAACTTCACACAGTCTGGCAGACTCGTAACAGGAAAGTCGAATCGCGCATATCCAATCCGCCAAAATGGTGTGATTGGGGACATCAAACAAATAACGATTGGCGCCTGCAGAGTTTAAGGCAAAGACATGTTTCTGGGGGATATCGACGGGGAGCACATTCGAATCTGTAATATTGATATACTGTGGCATCACAGTCTCGTCTTGTGAGTCGGCTTCCCATAAAATCAAAACCGGACCACACAATTCAGCGTAACAGTGATTCCATCTCGGATCACCTAATGGCTTGCCATCAACTGTCAAGTCATTCTTTTTGAATAGGTAACCTTCGTAATACACTTTTTGGGCATAGTGCTCATAAAGGGTCTGGACGTTGCGCATATCTGAAGGGACGAGTCCTGCCTGCGAGGCTTGTGGTGCGGGCTTTATAAAGTGGTCTGGCCGTCCCGTGGAGCACGGTGGAGGTGCAAATGAGAGTGGTCTGTCATCATCAGAGCTCTGGTCATCGTCAAAACTTGGAAGTGTCAACTTGTTAAAGCCTTGCTCTAAGTTTTCGTTGGAAGCCATACTTGTTTATCTATGATTGAATGTTTTAGTGTCGATATTCATTTTTGCTTGCTATTTACTCTTTTTCTAAATATGATTTAAACCATTACTTTTTGATGCTAATATAAACAAACAGGACAAAGAAGAAGAAGAACAAGAAGAGCAAGTCGAGTAACTAAAAATATAAAAAAAGAGTATTTCTACCTTTCCATATTTAATTATTACGATATTTGTTTTGAACATCCGCCTTAACTCCTTGTACGACAGTAAACCACAATAAAGAGAATGATGATGATGAAATACAATGATAAAATACACCCTGTACGAAATAAACAAGATAGACAAGACTAGAACAGGATATGACAAGATTCAATCATTCAACTTTGTGAGTGGATGCATTGAACAACTAAGCTTTCTCTTGTAGAAAAATAGAAGCACAATTTTTATTGTTGTCATTTTAAGAAGGAATTTAAAAACATTTTATTGATAAAAAGATGAATGGTTTAACAGTAATGTGAATAAACTTTTTAATGCAACCAAATATTAAAATAAAGTATTGAAGATGTCAAGATAGCTATTAACGATAACTCGAGGGAGAGAAAAATAATAATATTAAAAAATATAAGGGAGTGAATTTTTAATAAATAAATAATATTTAAGCCATTTATTTGATAAATTGACATTTGTATTCTATATTTAAATTTTTTGTTTTTTGTAGCACAGCACAGAAGAATACCCATATACTTTATATATTTCAAAGATAATGCAATTATACTAGCATTAAAATAATAGTTACATGAAATGGAACTTTGAATCTATTAATGAAATGTCTCCAAGTTCAGTGGTCTACCCTCTTTGAACAATGAAAATCTGCCCCCGCCCTCATCAACCCTAATATAATGACTCAAGTTGTTGGGGAGAGGAAGATAGTATTTTCTAAAAAGTGAATTCAATATATATATAAATAGTACTTGAAGACGATAGCTATTTGTACAAAAGTATAACAAATATCTTTATTATTATTTCATCCCTTATCTCTACAAATAAATAATGGTTTTTTTTTACTATTATTATTAACAGCAGTTCACTGATTAGTTGCATTGTTTGATATAAAGGCATTAAAGTGTTTTTCATGATTATGTTTCCTATTATTATGTTGACTTCATCATTATCATTCTACATTTCCAAAAGAGAACCTAACAGTTTTATTGCTACTATATCACCAATTCTATCAACAGTACTCATATCGCTTCTCATAGAATTGATTACTTTGGATAATATATACATGGATATGATGCCATCATTGGTATGATCTGGAGTGTCATCTTTAAAAGTAAATACAGTTACTAAGCGTCAAATTTATCATGTTATTGGCAATATCGATTCATAGGTAGAGGGCCCTAACCTCAGGAGATGGGAGGTTTTTTTTTCATCCAAAACTAAATGATATTTTACCAATGATCAGCTATTTACGACCTATATTCTACTTTTGATGTGAAATATTTCGATATGTACAAACACCGTCTATTTGGAAGGCATATCTTCATGAATTCTGATCCAAATATTCTGTAGAAAAGCAACAAATAAAAGCAACACTTGTCGTCACTTCATGATTTATGTATACCTTTATGGTTCCAGCCTCAAAAAAGAGGCTAGTAATTAATTCGATTTTTTACGACTCCAAAGTCCGGGCCGGACATGTCTACTCGTAAAAAAAAAAATGGCTGACCTCAGAAGAGTGTAGGCAGGGAGAAAGCAGTGAATATGATGGAATCCAACATCAGAACAGATGTGATCCTTCTCTTTTTCACATACCTCAGTAGTAAATATGGTAGGAGGATTATACTTTAAAGATTAAACCGATGATGAATGGATGGATGAACTAAAACCTTACGTTATTGATATAAAGGCTCCTACTAAGAAGTCCACTGGTAAGAAGGTTGCTCCCGCTCCCTACCCTCTTAAGGGTAAGCAGACCACCAAGGCTGCTGCCAACCCTTTGATCGAGAAGACCCCCAAGAACTTTGGTGTTGGTAAAGTATTCATTTTTATTTTTCCCCTTTTTGAAAGCAACAACCTTTTGGAGAATATACAAGAGGAGAAAACTGTCAAGTGTATACTAAATCGGGTAAAACTATAGGTCAGGACATCCAGCCCAAGCGTGATGTCTCTCGTTTCGTCAAGTGGCCTCACTACATTCAACTTCAGCGTCAAAAGAAGATCCTTAACCAGCGTTTGAAGGTTCCCCCAGCTCTCAACCAATTCACCCACGTTTTGGATAAGAACACTGCCACTCAACTCTTCAAGTTGATGCACAAGTACAGACCTGAGAACAAGACCGAGAAGCGTGATCGTCTCCGTGCTGCTGCTGCTGCCAAGGCCGAGAAGAAGGAAGTCGCCAAGACCGACAAGCCTGTTGTCATCAAGTACGGTATCAACCACATCACCGCCCTTGTTGAAGCCAAGAAGGCTCAACTCGTTGTTATTGCCGACGATGTTGACCCCATTGAATTGGTTCTCTGGCTCCCTGCTCTCTGCCGCAAGATGGGTGTCCCATACTGCATTGTCAAGGGTAAGGCCCGTCTCGGTACTCTTGTCCACAAGAAGACCGCCACTGCTCTTGCCTTGACTGAGGTCTCTGAGGCCGATAAGGCTGAATTGGCCACTCTCGTCTCTGCCGTCAACGCCAACTTCACCGAGAAGTGGGAAGATGTCCGTCGTCACTGGGGTGGTGGAATCATGGGTCCCAAGTCCAACGCCAAGATGGCTAAGCGTGCTGCTCTTGCCGCTAAGGAAATCGCTGCTCGTCAGTAATTACCTTGTTTCTTTGCTTTAGAACTCGTGAAAAGTAAACCCTCCCGTTTTTTAATAATAAAAAAATAAACTCTTTTGTTTTTTTTTTGTTTTAACATTCAAAGTGTACCTGAAAATGTGTATGGAAATAGAGGAATAATGAATGGAACAGGGAAAATGCAAAAGGATTGGGATAGTAATGTCATAGTATGAATTGACAATGGGAATAGCTGGGTTAAACATGAATAGAATTGTGAACTGTGTAAAATGATGATATGGACTACTGTCATTGAAGTCTACACACCGTTATTCCAGCTCTCTCATTAAGTGTATATATAAATTTCTTTATAATGCTGAATGTATCGAGGAATATACGACATCTTGTAGTCTACTAAAACACTAAAAAATCTCCAATTCATTTGGAACCTGTGTTATTAGACACTTACTTGACAGTTTTTGCTTTTTTTACTTTGATTGGCAATGCTTTGTGTACTTCTCTTTTCAAAATAGAATCAAACAACCCTCAGAATATAATCAACATACTTTGATTGATTCATTCACACATATAAATTCCATTGATGAACAATGTAAACAGACGTATCAACCAAATTGCATCATAATAACTTTGAATTGATTATGTCAGATTGGCATTTGTTTACTTATAAAGTCATAGCTTCCCTATCTGGAATGCAGCATTGTGGTTTTTGAATGATACAGATTTTAAACACCAAATGGCGTTTCCAAAGAGATAAAGAAGTGACACCACGTGGTTCACTTTGATACTTCATAACCAAGGTAAATGGTATAATTATCTTGATTTAGCTTAGTTAGTTCATGATTCATAACATCATCACGCATAAACGGTAACCTATTTCTGCACCGGCAAGTCGGATGTTTGTTTTGTTTTTTTGGCCTTCTGAAATTAAAATTAAATAAAAAAAATAAACTTCATCAAGTACCTGTCTGTTGTATTCTTTTTTTCTTTTTTCTTTTTTTCCATATTTTTAAGTCCTTTATTAAATAACTTTCTAGATGAGCAACTTTCCTAACGGCTGGTTCTATATCCAGTCAAAGTGTAGTCATAAAATGGTGCTGGACGTTGCTGCCGACTCTCTAAAGGTAAAGTCCGTTTAACTTTTTTTTTTTACTGTTATAAGTAATTAATTTATATTTTATTGTTGTTAGGCTGTCGCCAAAATCGTCGTTGAGCCCAAAAAGAGTACCGACATGGACAGTCAATTGTGGATGTACGATCACGGTTATGTCATTAATAAGAATTCGGGAATGGGTAAGTTGTGGTTGGTGGTTTTAAAATATCAAACGAGCTAAGACCTTTTGTTTTGTTTTAGTTCTTGACGTTCAAGGAGGTAAGTTATAAAGAACGAAAGGCGTGCCTTTTTACTGATATAAAGCATAGGATTATTGGAAAACGATAAACAGGTGATCCAATATAGAAGAAAGATGTTAGAAGACGCTCAGAACCAAAGATGGTACTATCGCGAAGATGGTTTCATATACCCCCAGATAAACCCCAATTTAGTACTTGATATTAGAGTAAGCTTGGCTGATTTTAATATGTATGTTCTGTTTATTCATATTTAAACGTAGGGCAATTGGATAAAACCAGGTACTGTAGTATTACTGTACAATCGTAAATACTCTGAAAACCTCAATCAATTGTGGGATTTGATACCAGCTGATATTCCTGACAATCAAAGTATGCTAAGTGGAAAGGAATCCACTCTGAGTGGGGGAAATGAAGATGATGGCGAGGACGAATATGCATTTAGCTCTGCCAGTTATGCTCTTTGATAAAATAGAATAAACAATATATACATTTTAATGTAAATAGCACTTCCATTGTATATCCAATTTCATTACTAGCGAGAGAGATAAACTGCTCTTACTCAATATTCCGTATACCCTTTCATTGCTAAAAATAGGCTTTCGACTTACTTAAACATATCCTTAAAATCACTAAATTGGCCGCCCAATGATCAAAAAGTAAAAGAATAATCTTATGCAACCTTCTTTTTTAAGCAGACAGTCGATGTATAAATGACCCGCCTGATACTAAACTGTCATTTAAATACGTCATTTTTAATGCAAAAAAAGGGAACAAATTTACAACATGTTTTCATCTTTTGTATTATCCATAGTTATATACAGCAAAGCAACGCATCTTCATTTCTTAGAGCGATGACTTATTACAATTAACTTTTATAAACGGTTGGTTCATGACGTCCCGCACTGCTAGCCTTTTAGATGGATCAGGTACCAAAAGCTAGATATTCAATAATATAAATTATTAGAGAATAACTCTTTAGAAAAGAAAAACAAATACATACAAGTCACTTACCTTTGTTATCAAATCAACACAATCGTCATCGAAATGGTCAGGAAATGAAATAACACCTTCCAATACATTTTTTACAGTTGCACTATAGCTTTCTTTGCTGTTGTCAAACTCAAAAGGCGCATATCCACACATACATTCGTAGATGATGATTCCAATGGCCCAAGAGTCTATTTTTTCGTCTTGAGGTCCTCCTTGAATCATTTCCGGTGCCAGATAGTCAAGTGTTCCACAAAACATATCATCATCTCTTCTTTTTTCATCAATTCAAAAGTCAACATCATATGCCCTACCCTTTTCTTATGAATATATATATATATATATCTTTACCCATCTTTAAAGTAATGGCCAGATCTATATAAACAATTGTATTAGACTTTTAGTATTCATTTTATGATAGATAAATACATTACGATTCATAGCTTTTTCGTAATGAGCACCCAAAATCACCAAGTTTGGCTTCATTTTTTGACCCCAGGAAAATGTTTTCTAGCTTGACATCACGGTGAATGATTCGCTTTTTGTGAAGATAAGAGAGACCATTGCATACTTCATATATATACTAGTTTTATAATCGATACAAAATGTAGTTAATATGAATTGTTGACATGATTTATATAGATGACCTTTACTTTTGCTGTATCTTGTTCATTGAACTTGCCAAATTCCTTTAATCTTGAAAACAAGTCCCCATGTGGTACCAACTCTAGTATGAGTGTAAAATGCGTATCATCATTGATATAATTATGCAGTTGAATGACGTTTGGATGTCTATAGAAAATGTTGGTATAAAGCTATGCACTTATCTTTTTTACTACTTTACTTTATTTGTTTCTGATTCTCGACCTCTTGAACAAGTTGTTTTTTCAAACCGTTTTCCACTATTACCTTCTTATCTATAAACTTTAACGCAACAATGAACTTTGACTTTTTTTCTCGTGCGCTATAAATCCAACTACAAGGACCTTCTCCCAACAAAGTACCTAACTCGAAGTCCTCTCTTTTCCATATCTTGTACTTTTTTTGAGGAATTTTGTTAATGTAAATGTAAATGAAAGGGTGGGAAAAATATAAAGTATTGATAAAAGAAAAGAGAGAGAGGGGGGGACTATTTTGATGGTTGATTTTTGAATGTTGTCAATTTCCTTTGGATCAATTACCATATAAAGTTATACATGTAAATTATTCATGTCTTCATATTCATGCCATTTCTATACAAGTCGTCAAAATAGGTTTACAGAAATGTTCCTTGTACGGATTTGATCATTATACATATGCATTTACATTCAATAAAAATAGTACATACTCGATAGATATCAAATTAACATTGCCTATAGAATAAACATTAAACTCGGTTGAATCGGAAACTGGTTCATTCATGTTTGATATACACCATTTCAAACTTTCTGCTTTAAGTGTGGCATTATATGTTTTATCTAATAATAGCAAGCATAAACTAATAGTGAGTATCACACAGATAAACAAAACAAATAAACAGGTTTTGCAAATATCGCCCTATGGTATCCTAATTTGAGAGATAGATTATTCTTCAAGCACAGAATAATCTTATCCATTTTGGAAGGGCGTATTATTCCTTTCACTCTTTTTATTGAATAAAGCCTGCATCTTTAAATTAATTTGATTTTAATTTGTTGATATTACTTCTTAGTAGTTAGCTTTGTTTTATGTATTGAAGGTGGAAGATGAATAGACATAAAATAAACAGATTTATACATAAAATAAACAAAAAAAGATCATATTTTAGATTTTTAATATATATATATTATATAATGGTACAACATCATCCAATGAATGGCTGGGTTATCCCAATAAAATGGATTATCTTTTGTAATTACATAATAACATATCATTATAAGTAAAGACATCCTTCAATGTAATAATCAATCATGTCTTTTTGTGATGTTATATCTTTATTTCTTTCCTCATTACTGGTGTAAACTACGATCTACTGAATCTC
>VCJM01000787.1:0-26351 GCA_024139495.1 Backusella sp. ASU-2019c | reverse complement strand
TTTTACAAAAAAAAAAAAAAAAAAAAACATAGCATATTGAACATTCCGCTTGCTTTCCCTTTTGAATTTCGTTTTCCTAGAAAAAAAAATACACAAACACTAATCTATTATTATTTATCATTTTATTATTCGATAGAAATCTTTCTTTCTTTTTTCTTTTAGTATTTCCCTTTTAAAGCATAAAATAAAAATCTGGTTTTCATTACAGCATCATTTTAAAATAAGTGTTTTAAAATAAAAAAAAAACATTCTTGATTTCTTGTATTTTTTTTTTTTCAAAAACCACTTCCCCTCTTTACGTGTATATCTTGAAAAAAGTTTTAAAATAAACCAATGTCAATTCATAATCAAAAAAAGAAAGAAAAACGTCATCCATGATCAAAAAAAGGATAAAGTCATTCATGATCAAAAACAGAAATAGGCGACTTTTGACTCAAAATCACAGCCGAGAGCGTAAGGGGAGGCTTGGATTATCAATCAAAAGTGATTTTCAGGAACAAAAGGACTGCCCTTTACTAAATATTATTAATCCATTTTATGATTAGCCAATAGGATCCAACGGAAGCTCGAATTTCCACTTTTTCCAATTGGTCCCATGCTTTAGGATTTTTTAAGCCCCCCCTTTTTAACGCATCTCCTTTTTGTACACAACGAAATTAGGTTTATAGATCAAATTTATATATAAACAGCATGTTTTTCCATATTTTCTTTTTTTTTTCTTAATTCTTTTTTTATATATTGTTTCACATTCATTTTGTACCTCTTTCTAGCTCTTAATTAATTATGGTAAAGAATATTGTTATTATTGGTGGTGGTTTTGCTGGTGTTGCCGTTGCCAGTGGTCTCGAAAAGCAGCTTGATAAATCTGGTGATAAGGATCACCGTATTATTTTGATTGAAAAGGTAACATGATGATGATCAATTAAATGCAAGTATATCTCCAACTTACAATGGCAAGATAGAAAGACCACTTTTATCACTGTATTGCCGGACCTAGAGCTGCCGTTGCCGAATGGGATAACCGCATCATTATCCCTTACACCAAATTGTTTAAAAACAAGCGAAACGTCGTGATCCAAGCAGCTGCTGTTTCTCTTGAACAGGGTGCTGTCGCTATCGATCAATCCGTTGCTGATTTTGGAGATTCTATTGCTTACGATTATTTGGTATGGCTGTCTATAAATGGGAAAAAAGGGGGACGGGGGGATCATCCATTTATTTGTGACATGGACATAAGCATGTACATTTATGCTAATACTTTTATCCGTTTAGGTGATCGCCACCGGAACAAAATATCCTTCGCCCGCTAAATCTGCCACAAACGACACTGCCGGTACACGTGCCCATCTCGAGGATATCCGTTCCAAGGTCAAGGCTGCCAACTCGATTGTCATTGTTGGTGGTGGTCCCGTCGGTGTTGAGTTTGCCGGTGAAATCCGTGAGGTCTATGCCAACAAGAAGATCACCATTGTCCACGATACTGCCCAGGTCTTTGACAACAGTGGAAACAAAAAGTTTTCCAACAAGGCACACGATCTCCTCGTTAAGAACAAGATTGACTTGATCTATAACGATGTCGGTATCATCCCTGCTGATGTCAAGGATCCTTTCTTTGTCCCCGCCAACAAGACATTCCAAACAAAGTCTGGCAAGACCCTTGAGAATGTAGATTTGGTCATGTTGGCCTTTGGTAACCGTCCCGACACATTGTGGTTGAAGAACAGCGATTTTGGATCCTCCGTCCTCAGCAGCAACGGCTATGTCAAGGTAAACTCAAAGCTTCAGGTGGCTGGACAGGATAATGTGTATGTATTGGGTGATGCTGCCGATTTAAAGGAAACAAAGATGGCATTCAGAATTGGTTCGCATAGTTCAACTGTTCTCGCCAATTTGACCAGCCAGATCCAGGGTGGAAAGGCCTCAACAGAATACAAAAAGGATGGCGATGCCATGGTTGTTACTTTTGGCTCAAAGCAAGGTGTTGGACTTTTGCCATTGTTTGGAGGTATGACGATTGGCAGCTGGGCATCCTCCAAGTTGAAGGGTGCTACCATGTTTTATGCAAAGAGTTGGGAATCTTTAAACCTCACCCCACCAAGGTAAGAAATATACGGATGCAATAATCTACTTATTACGGTTATTAATCTTTTTGCGTCCTTTTTTTATTACTGCATGGAGTAATTAAAGTGAGGACAAGTCCGTTCAATCCAGTAATACCCCTATCATTATTGGTGTTTCAGCGATCATTCTTATCGCAGGTTATACCTGGAAACACTACTCTTAATACTATTAATACTATGATCATCTCATGTCATCCTTACTTCTTTTTCTTTCTATCTATATTATTATCATATCGAAAATAAATAAACTTTTATTATATAATTTAATTGCTGGTTTGTAGAAAGGGCATAATAATGCATATTCTCATATTTCGTGTAGAGCTATTAAATTTTCACTGTTAATCTGGTGTTTTTTAAATATTTGTATTCTTCTTTTCCTTGTTGAATATTAAAACTTATTTAGAGTTATTATAAATAAAATTTACATTTATGCTTTTCTTTAGTACAATATCCTTGGTCACCGATAAACTTTATTTTTGATTTTACATTTTCACAATTATTATTGGTAGCCCTTTTGATAGCAATGAATGGCCTTTTGTAAATCATTGACATCTTCTTGACACTCCTAAATTTCTCCTATGTTTTATGAGGCATGGCTGCTGGTGTTTATATATCATTTAATGGAAATAGCGTTGTTTTTAATAAACACCCAAACAGTGTTGACATATATGACCAACTTTAATTCGTGCTTGATTATAATTTTCGGGGCGTTGCTTTGTAGAACCCACACCAATGCTTTGGTATTGTATATCTTTGTTCTTGGAATAATTCCAAACAATACTATACAACCTCTCTCCATCATTTTCTCTTGCCTTTCAAATCCCTCTTATTATTAACTCCATACTCTTTACTTGGAGTGACACTGATGATATAAAACTGAGCATCGTGATGCTGAATTATCAAAATAATTTTACTTTTCAAACTTGAAAAACTATTCTTCATTAATAGTTCGAACAATTTTGGTTTGCAATGAAAAAGGGAGAAGAAAAACGAAAGATTATGAATTTATTTATAGCTTTTGTATTGTTAATGCTTTTACTTACTTGTTCATGAAACCAAGCACACGATCAAACTAATTAGGGGCATTTTTTAACAGTGCACATTTTCACTGACTGGGTTGGCTAGTTTCTCTCATAAAATGAGAAATATTATTTTTGCTTTCTCTCTTCACAAAGACATGGCATATAAAAAAAGCACATTTTATTTTAAAAGCCTTCTAATTCAGCAATAATAATATATAAACTCGATTGTGAAAAGAGTATGTCATACTACTAGCATTTTAACGTAGAGTTTCTTTAGAGCATCCCACTTTCCTTTATTATTGAATTTGCCAACTTTAAGTTATAACCGGATACGAAATTGAACTTTAGCTAGGTTCTATTATTTTAGTTTTAGTTTTACTTTTTAATGTTAATAAAAAACCTAATAAAGATATAAATCGTTTCTGGGGTCTTCGTTATCGGATGAATTGTAATTTGGATCTGCGTACATTTCATCGTCATTTGGATCTACGTACATTTCGTCATTGTTCGAATCTACGTAGACTACATTTAAGACGTGCTCTTGGATATCTTGATGGCTGATATGACGGATATTACTGTTATCAGGTTCCTCGTCATCACTACTTTCTGTATTGTAATTGGTATCGTTGCTATCATCATTGTCATCTTCATGCGAGTCGTAGTTGAGGTCATTATCAGCAACATGACTGGATTCTTCTCGCAAGTGCGCTAATTGCTCTTTGAGTTGTTTATTTTCTTTATCTTTTCGTGCTTGTTCTTGTTGGAGACTCATTATAGTAATCTTATTTGCTTCTTCCTCATCGCCACTGCTTTCTGAATCGTAATTAATGTCGTTGTTATCATCATTTTTGCGTGAATCGTAACTGAGATCATTATCAGTGCTACGATTTAATTCTGCCTCCAATTTTGCCAGTTTCTCTTTGAGCTATTTGTTTTCTTCATCCTTTTGTGTTTGCTCTTTCTGGAGATTCATAATGGTAGACTTATTTGCATTCTTCAGTAGGTCGAACTTTAATTAAAAGCGTCTTGTATACTCTTCATTTCATCATCAATTAGCTTGTTAACGTGCTCGTCACTGTTGCTTGCTGATGATGAAGATTGGTCTTATTCATTTATAATTACATTGCTTCTATTGTCGCTTTTGCTGTTGTCAATAGTTTTGACTTCTTCCTCTGGTTGGATGATAAAAAATGTTAGGACTCGTCATAAATAAACATAAATAAATACTACCTTTATGCTCTTCGTTAATACCATCTTCTTGTTTAGTTAATCGCTCGAGTGCCACCTTTGCATCCTTATCATTATTGCCAGCAGCCTTTTGATACCATTCAATTGCAATCCCAATATCTTTAGTGATTCCGTAGCCATTTTCGTAATGAAAACCGATATTGTATTGAGCTTTGTAGTTTCCATTGGTTGCTGCCTTTTGATACCATTGCATTGCTGCTTTGTAATCTTGAGATACACCCTGGCCATGTTGATACATAAATCCAATAGTATTTTGTGCTTTATCATGGTTCTCGAGTGCTGCTTTGTGGAGCCACATAAATGCTTTGGTATTGTCTTTTTTGTTGTCATAATAATCACAACCAATGTGATAAAGCGTCTCTCCATCATTTTGTCTTGCCTTTTGTACTTCTCTTTTTGTCAAGTTGACTCCATCCTCTTTTTGGATAAATAAGGGCAATGATGAGCTTACAACTCAACATGTTGACGCTGAAATGTCGAGTCATTAAATTAAACTTACTTTTCAAGATTGAAAGCCATTCTTCATCCTTATCATTTCTAAACAGTTTAAACATAGCTTGATTTACAATGAGAAAGAAAGAGAAAAAAAAATACGAAAGAGAGTGAATCTATTTATAACTTCATTTAGTGTCGCCAAGATGATTTTAATACTTTTGTTTGTTTATTGAACCAAGCCCACGGGTAAACCAAAATAAAGTAAAATAGTGCTCTTGTTTTCTCTCTTGGCAAAATCATAACATAGAGAATTTATATTGTATTCTAAAAGTCTTCTAATTTAGCAATAAAGACATATAAAATTGTGAACTCTTCATTTCATTATTAATTAGCTTTTTGAAGTTACATGTCGCTGGTGTCTGTTGAAGGAAAGGTTTGATTTTGTTCATTTTTAACAACATTGTTTTTATTTTCCTTTTTGGTATTCTCAATATCTGCGTTTTCCTATTCTGTTTGAATGATGAAGTCTGTCACTAAATAGCATAAAAAAAAAAACCTTCCTTAACACCATTTCTTTATTCGTTTAATCGGATGAGTGACTTATCTGCCAGCTCATCATTTTTATCAGAAGTACTACATTTATTAAAACAACTATGCTATTGTGGTTTTATTTATGTATCAGAAGCTATTTAGACGAGAATAAAACAGCAATAACATCAAATAGGAAGAGTTAAGTTAAACAAGTATAGGAGGAACAGTTTTTTGTCAGCTTTTTGTTCATAATTCCTTTTAAAAAAACTTTATCCTACATTTCCTTCCATCAATGAGTTTGATGTTACGATAAACGTCAATTAAAATTAACGTCAAAACACTTACGCATCGCATTCAACCGTTACCCACTCCCCCCGAAAAAAAGAAGAAACACACACCTTTCACATTATAATTATTTTATAAAAAAAAAAATCAAATCATTTGTATATAATATTATGAAGCATATCCAAAACCAATGGTATTCGTATCCTCATACTTCATATGATAAGGCGATTCATTACCAAGCAATGGCGAGCCAATCATGATGCTTGGGTCTGGACTTGGAGGCAGAGGAGTATTAATGGCCGACTCAAACAAGTTGGGCGACATTGGGGTAGATGGTGATGGACTCGATGCATCATACATGGACATGGAGATATCGGGCGAATGTGCCCGTTGGTTCCAACTATCCAGTTGCATAGAGTTGAGTGCAGCGTCTTGCTGACCACCTGGTGTGGTGACAAACATTTTGAATGGATTACCATTTCTAGAGATATCATCTAGTTGTGCATCACCTAAATGGGTGTTATAAACGAGTCCATTCATATCTATTTTACCACCACTTACCAACGACCAAATCACTAGGCTGTAAACCTTGTCGTTCAGCCAATTGACGAATAATGATTTGCTGCTGAAGTTGAACTTTTTTTGTTTCTTCAAATCCCTGCAGTAAATTTGAAAAGTTATCTTGAAGAATATAAAACTGTTGCAAGAGGTCAGCCTGGGACATTTGGAGCATGGCAAAGGCCGCATGGATATCGCCCGTCTCACGACGAAGTAATTCGGAATCCATTGCTTTTCTTTTGATTTCTTTTAATATATCGGGTCGTCCGTGCTGGAACTTTGGATGTGAGAACTCCCAAATTTCATTTTCTTTATTTCCTCGCTGTCCTCTAGGTGACTTGTTTATTTTATGGAATCCATACCTATAAGGAAAGTTTAGTTTTTTTTTTTTATATGATTGTATCGTTATCTTTTACATGTTTAATAAACGAACAAAGCTAGAGAAATTACTATGCTTAAAGTATTCGGGCAATACTTCTTGAGCAAATTGGGTGGCGTTACAGACAAAAAACGATGTACCGTTAGGGTTCCATGATATCAAGTTTTGATGCGTGCCATCCTCGACCATACTGCAATGACAGATTGTTAGTTTTAATCCATGTGTTTTACAGGGTTGTTCTATTACCTAAATAACTTATTTATAAATGTACTGACACCTTTTTTGGACGTTTTACGTTGTAATTGATCATCGTTATTATTAAAGGAGAGATGATCCGATGAAGGACTATACGACGAGGTTGAAGAGATATTTGAACTGATGCTTAATCGCTTACTATAACGATCATTTTGATCTGAATCTAGGTAAGAAATATGGAGTGAATCTAAGCCCGACATGAATTTTTTTTTTGTTATCGATTTCTAGTTGAAAGTGAGAAAGAAAAGGGAATAAATAGGTAAATGCATAAAACTATGGTAAAAATAGACTTTTGCGTCTTGGTAAAAAAGCTGCATTACATATACAACATATTTATATAGTTGTTTCAGTTTTCACTTTTTTTTTTTTTGTCTATTTACCGTCTACTTATTTAGGCAAGAATGTTTCTCCTTGGTGTATAAATGCTCAAATCAGCATCGAAAAGATAAATCAAACGCTATTTATCAACCATTTTAACTTATTTCAGGTCATTGAATCCTAAACAAGAATACAAATGTTGTCATATTGTATATATTCAAGTTGATTTATTGGTTGGATATACTAGTTATTTCACATATTCAAATGATGTATTTACACATTTATTTATGCTCTGGAAGGACCAATGATCTGCTTTTGAAACACACGTCCGATAAAGTGAGACATGAACTAGAAAGAGTCCAGCTTGAAGTCCAGACACTATGTAGAGTAGCCTGTTGTTATGAATGATCTGATTAGTGATTGCATATCCCTCTTGGATTCATCATATATAAACTGTGCAATATCCCAACAAATGTTTTGGAGAGTCCCTCTCCACACGCGATAGAGCTAAATAACCTGATTAATGCAAGACAAGCATGAACGCATCATTTTGTAAGAACAGTCAAATGCTCGGCCTCCCAACTCTTTCTTTCTGGTTTATTTCGTATCTATAACTCGATTCAATTATTTTCATCACTCTTTTGTATCCAATGTGTTATTTTTTTATGCTTAGATCATATATGAAATGTCTTTATAAGCAACTATGATGACGGAAAAAGAACAATGGGAAAAAAAAACCTTAAATTTATTTCCTATTATTCTAAACTTTTGTACAACATAATCCTTGTGTACAAGTTGAGTAGTAAAAAAAAATGAAATGAAATGAAATTGATCTTAATAATTCACATGGTACTCAAAAAACAAAAATGAAAACAAGGATGTAGAGCGTTTCTCTTTGTATATACACCTAGACCTTGTTTTATTTTTAAGTTTTTCATTACATCGGATAATGGTTCATCCGTATACATCATTGATTTTTATATTATTTTTGGACATGATTGAAAAAACCATAAGAGAACTTTTTTTTTTGCTTTAATTATTTTTTTGTTTAGAAAGTACGTGTGATATTAAGGGAGAGACTGGTAGAGAGAGATTTAAACATTTTCCTTGGAGAATTAATAATAAAAAAAGAGTAAGAATAGTAAATAGTAAAGATTAATAAGTGTTTTTATAGATTTTAGACCTGTTTATCCATGTCTTTCTTGTTGGCAGTAAGGAAACGCCACATGGAGCCACAGACGGTAACAAATTTGCTGATCTTTGTACCAAGACCACCAGGGAAACCATACACCAAAGAGGCCAAGATCTGGGCCTTGTCTTGATTGTATGGAGGATAGCGAACAGCAACAACGCTCTCCATGGCGGTATCCTTTACCATGGTGGATCTTTCATGGGTAAATGTGTTGAACGACATTTCACCGTGGTAAGAACCCATACCGGAGGGTCCAACACCGCCAAAGGGCAAAGAAAGCTCTTGCAAGTGCATCAAGGTGTCATTAATGAGAACACCACCAGAATTGGTATTATCAAGAACTATAGAGTGTGTAAGTTTTTTTTTAAAAAAAAAAAAAAATCTAATGTGCAAACTTACTGTTGTTGTAGGTAGTCTTCTTGCTAGAGAAAACATAAAGAGCCAATGAATGATCTCTAGAGTTGACAATCTCAATAGCCTCCTTCATGTTTTCAACAGGAATAACGGGCAAGATGGGACCAAAGATTTCGTCCTGCATGAGGTTGCCATCATTGGTAGCAACAGGATAGATGA
This sequence comes from Backusella sp. ASU-2019c, assembly GCA_024139495.1. Taxonomy (NCBI): domain Eukaryota; kingdom Fungi; phylum Mucoromycota; class Mucoromycetes; order Mucorales; family Backusellaceae; genus Backusella; species Backusella sp. ASU-2019c. The sequence goes on along the minus strand of VCJM01000787.1, from coordinate 17,435 downwards.
CGGTAGGCGTCATGAAGAGGTCCTCACGGCTGCTAGCACCACCAATCACAATGGTTTCCTTGCGACAGTTATCAAGTAGCCCCTTGAGACGGTCAAACTGACGGGTGTTGACGATGCGACCGTACGAGTTGGATTTCTTGACATCATTGCCATAGAATTCCTGAAGGGTTTCGCGGAAGGCCTTGATCAATTCATCCGTCTTGTCTTTGGCACAAAGGACATAGTCGGGAGCGACACAGGTCTATAGTAACAGATGAGTCTTATTTTCTCATTTTTTGAAATCCATGTATATTACCTGTCCACAGTTGAAGAACTTGCCCCAAAGTAATCTATGGGCGGTAAGCTTAATGTCGGCATCAGAAGCGACAAAGGCAGGACTAGTAATGTGGTTAATAAAAGAAAAATAGTGTAAAGGCATAGAAACTTACGATTTACCACCAAGTTCAAGAGTGACAGGAGTCAAATGCTTGGAAGCGGCACTCATGACAATCTTACCAACAGCACCATTACCAGTATAAAAGATATGATCGAAACGTTGTTCTAATATAATATGAGTACAATATTTTTTTTTATAATACTGTTATTTTATACATTACCCAAAACGGTGGTAGTTTCTTTAACACCACCGGTAATGACAGTATAAGCACGAGAATCTAAATACTTTGGTAAAGTGGATGCAACCAATTCAGCAGTGTGTTGTGACACCTCAGATGGCTTTAATGTCGTACAAAGTCAAATTAGTACATTCATTTTTTTTAACCAAAAGTATCATGATTTTTCTTTTAGCTGTTATTTTGTTGTTGACATACCTTGATGGCAACACAGTTACCAGCAGCAATGGCACCTACAACAGGTAAAAGAAGCAATTGGATCTATTTTTAATAAAGGAGGTTATTGACATGTAATGTGACAATGATGCCATTTTCCTTACAGGATAATTCCATGCACCTAATATTAAACAATAAGAATGAATGCATTTATATATAAAAAACAAAATCAAAACTCACCAATAACAAGAACGACACCCTTGGCTTCTTTTCTGATATAAGTCTGATCTGTCGTGTTCATCAGGAAACGCTTTTTGGTATAGGTGGGTTTAACAAATTTATCCAAGTTGCTAAGCATATACTTGGCTTCATCGACAACGAGCGACACTTCACCCACGTCTGTTTCCATCTGGTGCTTATGAAGATCGTTCCAAAGTGCTTGTTCAATGGCTTTTGCGTTTTCTTCAAAGAAGCGAAGCATGTTTTTTAATTGTTGTTTACGGAATTTAACGTCCTTTGTAAGTCCTGTTGAAAGGCGTTAGAAGTTGTTGTGTTTTTTTAAGAAATCTATAGTATTACCAGTATTAAACTCTTTACGAAGAGATGATACCAATAAAGGGATCTTTTCGGTTGGGGTGTAATTAGTAGACATAGTGAATTGGCGGAGAAGGGGGGGATAGGAAATTAGTTTATAAAAATATATATTTCTCTATGAAAAAAGAAATCTCAAAGAGCAAAAGTGTTTTTAAAGAATGGAAAGGGGATCAAATAATCGAAATCGCAAAAAGAAAAGGAACGAAAAGAAAGCAAGTCCTAATATAAGAAAATTAGCATTGTTGTTCATATCGGTTAAATCGGAGATCAATTCGTTTACATTTATTAAGCAAGACGTAATAGGCTGGCCAGACTTAGTTTGTACCACTGATCCATTCCCTCTGAAGATCTTTAAACCACGAGCTTTATCCTTTTTCCGCAGTTCTTCTGTGTCCTTTAGATCAAATGACTCTTCAAAAAAACCATATGAAAAATAGTCTTTGACTAAAATGGTTACCTACTTTGTAATCACATTTCTCGATCTTTTGTTGTCCTTTGGTAACATTAAAATCAACTATTTTTTGTTTCATTGGTAGGTTTTCTTTTTTTATCATTCATCATCGCTAAATTATTTAGGGCTATGATATAGCCTTTTTTTTTTGGATTTGACTTTGTGTTTGATTGGCTGTTTGCCTCGATTTGAATGCCTTTTTTTCTGTATAATCTGTCAAATGCAAACTATTATAATAAGGTACACAAAGTTGAATTAAAAAATATGGAGTCCTATTTATATTAAATTCAAATTGATATGTTATGGATGCTGTCTCTACTAGTATTTAAATATAGACATTTAATAAAGGATAATGAAAAGGAATGATTCCGATTGTATATTTAAACAAGTTGTATCTCGATTCATAAGCTTTTGGCTGCTACTAATAATAGTAAACTATTTCTCTTTTAATTAAAAGACGAGCTAATGCTCATTTGTGTAATGCTTTAACTTGCTGGTAAGCCAATCGCATGGCCATGCGTTTAGTGGGTTTTACAAAAAGCACCTTCTGATTCTCTCTCCACAATCTTTAAGGTTTTTAAATTCATAAAAAAGATTTTTTTGTAATACTTTTTACAAACTGTTTGAAAAAATCTCTTTTGTTTCCCAAACGCGTAACATTAAAAAAAATAGTTGAGGGACATGTAGCATTTAATGGATCGCCCTAACCCTTCCCTACTCTCTCCCATTTCTTCCCTTTTTAATAAAGTGTGCATTATTTTACTTAGTAAAAAGACAAGCATTTATGCCTTGCATAAGCGACATGTCAAAATAAAAAAAATTGAAAATCAATGAAGAATAAAGAAAACGACTTGTAACACGAGCGTTTTTTAAAAAAAAAATCAAGCTATGTCCAAAAAGCTATTGTAACACCCTGTTTTGAGGTGTTGAAGCATTTTTCTTTGAAATAATAATTGTAGAAATGTAGCTTTACTCAAACCAACACTATATTATACATGAGCTAATTCTCTCGAATGTACATATAGATAAATAAACAGTTCAAAAATGGATGGTTTGGATAAACAGAATATGCATCAGTGAGCTATTACTCCAAAAAGTATAGTGGACCGATCAGAGTTACCACCAGGAAAATAAAACGCACGAGATGTATAAAGATTTTTGGGATTCTGTAACAAAACATTTGCGGGCTGATGGATGAACTCGTAGTCTAACTGGAACCATATATGTGTAAACTTGGGATTGTCTTGATCGATTACCTAGAACACTTGTTTTTTCTGCGAGGTAAACTCTTGAAAGCATTGGAGCCTTTATTCAACCGTCTTCATGGTATTTAACCATTTGATGATTTTGTTTTTTTTTTCTGCAGTTTCAAACAGCACCATTTCATTTAAGAAACCCTGCATGTGGTTTGCAATAGGATCAACGAGCTTAAACTATTTCCAGGGGGTGAGGTGGGGCTGGTCATAATGAAACTGTCCATATTTTTTTAATAACGACAGCTAGCACCTGAAAAACATACCTTTTATTCCTGAATAGCCCCTCATTCGGCCTCAAAAGATGAACATGAGCTCGAACAAATATGGCTGAGGCTTATAAAGGGCCTGTGAGTCTAGCGTAAAGGCGCAACATATTGGTAACGTCCAAAGAAGATCTTCATCAGGACCTCATGAGGCCTCTCTAGCCTCAGTTTATTTTACCGGTGTATATAAATTCATTTTCTCTGGTCACAACTTCCAATAGCAGTAAGCGTGATAGATGGCAGGTAACCCATTGCTACACCATGCCAATCCCACATAGTTTCCATTTTTGTAAGCTTAACGTTTTTACGTTCTTTTTTTTAACCTGATGTGGAATTAGATCTCTTTCAAAGCTAAAAACACAAACGTGTAACCATTGACACAAAATGGGAATACCATCTGTTGGTAAAGAAATTAAAATAAATGTTACAAAATGTATCGTCAAGGCAACTTGACCAAGAGGAGCAGCAGTACCTTTGAATTTATCGAATAGCACATTTAAAAAAAGACTTGATGTATATCAGGTTTGTTGTTTGTATTCTCTTGGAACACGTCTCAGCTCATGACTATTCATTTACTTTATGAGTCAAATAGCAATCTCTAAGTCCAGAATAGCTTACCTGGATCGACTTTCTGTCATTGGGCTGACTTGGAATAATCGATTGGCTAATGAGGACTGCACCCCATTTTGATTGATTTTTTTTTCTTGGCTGCTGCATTTTTTTTAACTATCCTTTTAAAATGAGCTACCAAAAGAAAAGCTCAAGTTATCCAAAAGCAACTCAAGTCGCCGTAGAACTGGAATGCACTTCCTCTCAGCACCGACTTGAATGCTCAAGTCATTTAAAAGCCATGGTGCAACGGCGCTTGACTGGCCATGTGGTAAAATAAAAGAGACAAAGAAGTTTGCATTGGTTTAACCAGCTCTTTTAAAAAAAGATCTCGACAGGAAAACACACGACGTGGCATGTTGGAGGGCACTTGATCAAATGTACGATTCTCAGTCCTCCAGAGGCCCACAAAGTGACCTGCCGAACCACCTTCCATATTGCATACAAGACGGTGACCAAGCACCACGACTTTTACGATCCGTCCCTGCTCGACATGATAAGCACGTCGTTTGAGCAAAAGCATTACTTTGCTCGTCTGCACCTCTTCGGCGGCTCCGTGCTTGTGCATGGTCCGGCCGGTATCGGCAAATCGACGCTTATCCAAAACAGCTGCGAGCACCTGGGGCTTCCGCTCTTCCGGGTCTCGTGCTACTCGCTGTTTGCGTTTAGCGACAACGAGTTCGAGAGAATGGATGGTTTGTCACGCTACAACCCACTCCGTCTTACCGTCGATCGAGCCATGGGTGCGCCGTCGGTGGTTGCGCTTTTTGATTTGGATATCCTTGACGGCAGCGATAAAGCGCTCAAGGTGCTTTCTCTGATTGAAAAGGAGATGGCACGGGTCAAGGAGAAGGATGTCTTCTTTATTGGTGTGTCGAATCAGTTGGATAAATTACCCGAGGCATTGAAAAAGACGGGTTTGTTTCAGCAGCACATGAAGATACCCATCCCTTCTTTGTGAGTACAGTCTTCATCTTATCGACTTATCTGCTCACATCTTGAGATATTCTTTAGACAGGAACGAGCATTTTTAGCCAAGCAAATGTTATCCGATATACCAGAGCAAGACATTGAAGAATATGTCAGTAAAATCAGCATAGTAAGGATATATTTTACTAAAAATGAAACGACGTGAATTTTCATGATGTTCTCTTTCAGCGTACCTCTGGATATCTTGCTCAAGATCTTAGTTCCTTGATTCAACAAGCAAGACTCAAAGCATTACGCCGTAGGTCTGATTTAACACATCAAATGGAACGACTTTCTTTATCATCACAAGGTGGCATGGAATGGGCGGATTTTGAGTATGCATTGGAGCAATATCGACCCTTACTCCATTCACAAGCAGCAACGTCAAAAACACCTAAGCGTACATGGCAAGACATAGGAGGGTAAGTGAAGAAAAGAATGTATATAAATATCTGTTTACTGATATAGTGCAATCTAGATATACTGCAATTAAGGATCGAGTAAAGCAAGCCGTCCTACTTCCTCTACTCCAGCCTCATCTATTTACAAAACTCGGCATCAAGCCACCCTCCGGTCTACTTTTGTATGGCCCAACAGGTTGTGGAAAAACCGTATTAGCACAAGCACTCGTGAATGAATCCACCGCCAATGTGATCTCCATTCGAGGGTAAGGGACCTCTAGATACCTTTCATTGTTTGAAATAACTCACTTTATTTTCAAGACCTGAGATATTCTCAAAATATCTAGGTGAAACGGAAAAGAAGATTCGAGACATCTTTTCATCGGCAAAGAAATTGGCACCGTGCATTGTATTTATTGATGAATTGGATTCCATCTGTGCAAAGAGAGGGCTAGAGGATAGTGGAGGCGGTGTCAATGAACGTGTGCTGAGTACACTTTTGAATGAAATGGATGGTGTGGAAGGGAGACCCGGTGTGGTTGTGATTGGATGTACAAACCAACCGGATCAGATTGATGATGCCATATTAAGACCTGGTAAGTTGATACACCCTTCGTTTTATATAAGGTAGGGAAATTGAATGTTCTATAGGTCGTCTTGATCATTTGATATATCTTGGTTTGCCTACTGAGCAAGATAGAATCGACATCATAAAGTCATTTATGGAAAAATCGCCTACGTCAGACGATGTCAATGCAGAGACTTTGGCAAAACAAACGGAATTCTGTACGGGTGCTGATTTGGAGAATTTATTTAGGTAAAAAAAAAAAATAACCAAGTAAGCGAATGGTTCATATTAACAATGAATTTAGAGAGGCAGGTATATTTGCACTTCGAAATGATATCAATGCAAGTGAGATTTCAAAAGCAGACATGGATGCCGTGCTTGATGCTATTTGTGAAAAGGCAGAAGATCAAGTGTTGGAAGGTAGACTGGATGTATATGAGAGATTTCTACACGACCATAGGCTTTAATTTTAAAAAATGATGATAATAATAATAAAAAAGTAATATACAAAATAATAAGACTAGGTGATAAGTAGTTACAGCAAATACAACTTTTATATAGTTTTCTTTTGTTTAATCGGTATCCATCCATGTAGAATCGTGTGCTTCGCCATCATTATCCTTATCATCGTGATACCAGCCATTATCATAGTGACGATCCACGCCTCGTCGATCCTTCATTGTATCACTGCGATGATCCCGCTGCTCCTCCTCACCATCCAAAAACCCTTGAATATCCGGCGGTATCTCCTGCATCTGAATACTCGGTGCTGCGTCGAGATAACGCAACTGCTCCATGACCCGCTCGCGTACCTTTAAGAGATATCGTCTATCGTTTTGGTTCTCTACACGGCCCTTGAGATCCGGATGCAGCTTATAATCGGGTTTGAAGAAGGCGCGGTATTCATTGGGTGGTAAATTCTCATCCAGCTCGGTATCGACCAGCACGGATGTCTCATATGTCCAGCATCTTGCCACATTGCGAACCGTGTAGCCTCCACCACCCACGACCATCAAGGGAATCTGGTAGTCCTTCATGATTTGTACACATCGGCCATGGGCTCGGATACTCAGATTAAAAACACCCAAACGATCGCATCCTAGTGAATCCGCCCCGCATTGTAAAACAATGGCAGAGGGCTGAAATGTGCCCATGACTGCATCCATCACCTCTTTAAATAACCAGATATATGCATCATCATCAATGCCGTCTCGTAGCGGCACATTCACTGAGTAGTACTTTCCAAGCGACGTGCCAATCTCATCGATGTGTCCGGTTGCTGGAAAAAAGTCGCCATTGTACTTGTGGAACGATACCGTCATGACGCGGTCTGTCGAGTAGAATGCCTCCTGCACGCCATCGCCATGATGGATATCAATGTCCACATAGAGCACACGAGGGAAATACCTAAGGAGTGGTATTTTACTACTTGTTTCATTCTTGTATATATTTACTCCAATTTACCTTAATAATTCCAAAGTACCAAGCACAATGTCATTGACATAACAAAACCCGCTTGCCTCTGATTTCTTGGCATGATGCAAGCCTCCCGACCAATTAATACAGATATCGGCGCCATTTGCAATGAGTTTACGAGACGCTTCAATCGACGCACCCGCATAGCGCTGACAAAAGTCATACATGCCGTCAAAGATGGGGCAATCATCGCCCACATTGAACCGCTGAAACAATTTCTCGAATTGGTCTGCATTATCTGGTGTAACTCTATTATCTGGTAAATAAAACTGGGTTCCATCCAAATAATATACACACACACCTTTTTAGAAAATCAACATAGTCTGAAGAGTGAAAGTTGAGTATTTCGTCATCGGTCGCTCGTCTTGGTTGAAATATCTCCATTTTCTCGTGCAGTCCATAGTTCAACACAAGGTGGTTGGTTAGCGTCAGACGGTGAGGCTTCATGGGATGGCGCTCCTAAAAGATAAAAAGAGGGCGTGTGAGTTGAAAGGACAGAGAACGGGGGGGGTTTGCAAGTTACTCCATAATGGTAGTTGCCAACACCTTCGTCATGAAAGTAAGCGACTCGGGTTTTGTTGTGTGAAGCAAGTCGGTATTGTTTGTCTGTCATGTAACGGCCCTTTGACCGCTGATCCTGTGTGAATGTTGCATTCTCATTGTTGCTGGAAGGCATTTATTATGATGGTATAATAGTATAAAAAAAAAAAGAACAAGCTTTCAATTGTCATTGAGATGGAAAATCGGCTCAATATTTATCAAAAACAAAGTCACTTTTACAATGTTTCTTGTAAAGCGAATCAGCCAATGAAATGTGAAATCAGGTACAGATTCTGTAAAAAGTACGATCATCAGCTAAAATTTGTAGCAAAGGTAGAGCAAGGCAATAGTCTCATCTTGTACATATCTCTCTAACAATGCAAAAGCCGCGACACAAACCACTCGATGTCCTCGAGCTGGTTACGTGTGCAAGCATTGTGATCTTTATACATGATTTAAAGAAAAAAATGGATGAAAGGTAAACGCCTCTTCAACATACATTATAGAAGAATATGTTAATAAACAAATGATTAGACGAGCAGAGTGTTTGAAGGCTCTCTTTATTTTTTAAAAAAAGTCTCGTTATGAATCACTTTATTTGTTATGCAAAGTTTCCATAAACAGACTGAGTCTGAACATGAGTAAATAATAACAAACAATGCCACTTGGACTCCTTATTTTCTTCTCTCTCTCTCTTTTATTGTTTATCAATTCATTCACTCAACATTAGCAAAGCAAAATGGATAAAACACAAGGTCAACCAGGAAATACCATGCTAAAAAAGGAACAAGAAGACTGTAAACCGTCTCTTGTTTTGGAAGCTATGCCCACAGAAAATGCCGCGATAAAAGAAGAAGAACAAGACTGTAAACCTACACTGCTTTTAAATGGTGCTAGCAATACAAGAAGCAGCTGCGGAATGGAAAAGAGAATATCACCTATAGCCAATAACAGCCACTTACCACCTCTTCAGCAAGTCAAATTGGAAGAAGTGGAAGAAGATAATGAATACATAAACAATCCAGAAGAGGGAATACCATTGCCAAAAAAGCAAACTCCAAGAACATATACGCAAGAACAAATCGAAAATGTCATTAGATATATTAACAGTGACAAAATGACTATAAAAGAGGCATCCGTTGAAGCAAACATGAATTATCAGTCTGCCTGTCGTTACTACAAGAGTTACTTGAAAGACCCGAATCATGCTATTCCTGTACACTAATTCCATCAAATGTATACACAAGAACAAAAGGATGAATTCATTGGCTACATTATCAATGACAAAATGAATATAACGGCAGCTTCGAAAAAGGCAAACATGAATACTAGGTCAGCCAATAATTATTACCCCAATTACTTTAAAATTCAAAATCCTGATATCCCTGCTCCCAGTCATGTTGTTACTGTTAAACGTAGCCCGAAACAACAGCTAAACGAGGCAATAAACGAGGCAATGGGGTACATAATCAATGACAAGATGTCAATAAAAGCTGCTTCAATAAAAGCCAACGTCTGTCATTCCACCACTGCAAAACACTATCGGCAATATTTAGTTGACAATAATATGAAGGTTCCTGTGGTAAAAACACCTACACAGTACACACAAGATCAAAAAAATAAATTGCTTCGGTACATTGTCGATGACAAGATGACTGTAGTAGCAGCTTCGGAAAAAGCAAATATATACCCAGTGACTAGCTACAAATATTACCATCAATACCTAAAGGATCGCAATATTTATTATCCCAGTCAGAAAGTCATCACACAGGAACAAAAAAGTAAACTGATTGGTTACGTTGTTCATGACAAGATGCCCATCACCGCAGCTTCGAAAAAAGCAAATATGGCCAAGGCTACTGGTCGCAAATACTACGATCAATATTTAAATAGTAAAAAGCCTGTTCCATCCGTTTGACGTCTCCAAGCTGTTTATGTGCGCAATGGTAAATTGTTAGACCTTTCATGAATCAAAAAGGCAAACAAGTTTTGAACATGCATTGTAAAAGAATATGATAATAAAGCAAAGCAAATAAAATAGTTATACAATTTTTGATAAACGATTAGACGAGCAGAGTGTTTGAATGTTCTCTTTATTTTCTAAAGAGTCTTGTTATTAACACTTTATTTGAAATATACAAAAATGTAACACTTGACTGAGTTTGAACCTCAGTAAACAAATAGCAAACAACGCGACTAGGACTTTTTCGTTCTCTCTCTTTTTGCTTTTGTTTACTCATTCACTCAACATTAACAAAATGGTTAAAACACGAAGCCAAACTGGAAATATTACGATAAAAAAGGAGGAACAAGAAGACCGTAAGCCTACTCTGCTTTTAAATGGTGTCAGCAATACAAGAAGCAATAACAAGATAACGAAACGAACGCCATCCAAAAACAGAACTTTACCTGCTCAACAAGTCAAGGTGGAAGAAGACATTGATATCAAGTCACTATTGAAATCATCTTCAGGACATTCGAAATCTGGAAAAAAGCAATGTATATCTCAAGAACAAATAAATCAACTTATTCATTATATTGTGAACGACAACATGACAGTGTATAAAGCTTCACGACAAGTAAAAATATCTCATCCTAGGGCAAGTTATTACTACAATGTATACAAAAACGACCCGGAGAAGAATGTCCCATCACCACGAAATCGATATCTGCACCCTCCAAAATACTATACTAGGGAACAAGTTGGAAATCTCATTAAATACATTACACAAGACAAAATGACTATAAAAGAAGCATCAGCAAAAGTAAACATGAATTATCACTCTGGCCATTATTATTACACTCGATACTTGAAAGACCCAAGTCATGCTATTCCTGTACAACGATTGCATCATGTTTATACGCAAGATCAAAGAGAAGTATTCCTTAGCTACATTATCAACGACAAGATGTCTATAAAGGCAGCTTCAAAAAAAGCAAATATGAGTCTTAGCACAGCCAAATATTATTACCGCAAACATTTTAAAAAACTACATCCTGATATCCCCACTCCAAGTCATATCGTTACTCCTAGACGTTACACACAAGAACAGCTAAACGAGGTAATGGGCTACATCATCAATGACAAAATGTCCATTGCTGATGCTTCGAGAAAAGCAAATGTCTGTCATGCAACTACTGGAAGATGCTTTCATCAATATTTAAAAGACCATAATATGAAGGTCCCTGTGGCAAAAATACGTAAACAATACACACAAGAACAAATAAAAGAGGCAATCAGCTACATTGTCGATGGCAAGATGACCATAAAAGCGGCTTCGGAAAAAGCGAATATATCTAAAGAATCTGGCAGAAGATATTACCATCAATATCTAAAGGATCGCAATATTGATGCTCGCATTGGAAAATACACACCGGAACAAAAAAGTGAATTAATTCGCTATATTGTAGACGGCAAGATGTCCATAACAGCAGCTTCGAAAAAAGCAAATATATCTAAGGCTACTGGTTTCAAACACTACCGTCTCTACCTAAAGGACCAAAAGCGTGGTGTACCTACCTGATGTCTATGTGTTGACTTTTTCTACCAAGAATTAATGACTGCTAGTTCTGGTGTACAAAAGAAGGCAAACATGTCTTAAACAGACATTGATAATAAAGAAAAGTAAATAAAATGATTATAAGATCGATTATATAACCAGAGTTGCTTGAAGGCTCTCTTTGTTTTTTTAAAAAAAAAAGTTTTGTTATTAATCACTTTATTTGATATGCAAAGCCTCTCATAAAAGTTCTAACACTTGACTGAGTTTGAACCTCGGTGAATAAATAGCAAACAACGCGACTTGTAGCTTTTCTTTGCTTTTTGTCTATTCATTCACTCAACATTAACAAAACAAAATGGCTAAAACACAAAGCCAAGCTGAAAATATAGCAGTAAAAAAAGAAGAAGAAGAAGAAGAAGAAGACGATAAATCTATTCTAGGTTTGAGGAACGTCCGCAACACAAGAAGCAATAACAAGATAACAAAACGAAAGCCATCTATACTCAAGAACGATTCGCTTGCTCCGCAAGTCAAGCTGGAAGAAGACACTGATACCAAGTCATTATTGCAATCATTATCAAACTCTTCAACACTACCGAAAGGACAAACGATATCACAAGAACAAATAAATCAGCTTATTCATTATATTGTGAACGACAACATGGCCATAGTTCATGCTTCACGTAAAGCAAATATATGTACAAGTACCGGAATTCGTTACTATAATTTGTACAAGAGCGATCCAGAAAAGAGAATACCATTGCCACGAAATCGATATATGTATCCTCGAAACTATTGTACGCAGGAACGGATTGGAAATCTCATTAGATATATCAACGACGACAAGATGACTGTAAGAGGGGCTTCAGCAAAAGCAAACGTGTCTTATTCATCTGGGCAACATTATTACAATAAATACTTGAAAGATCCGGGCCATACTATTCCCATACCAAGAATGCAACAGAGCTATACGCAAGAGCAAAGAGACGAATTTATCAGCTATATTGTCAGCGACAAGATGTCTATAAAGGCAGCTTCGAAAAAAGCAAAAATCAATCTTGTTACAGCGTATGATTACTACCGCAAGTATTTTAAACAACAAAATCCTGATATCCCTGCTCCCAATCATATTGCTACTTATAAACCCCACACACATTGCACACAAGAACAAATAAAAGAGTTGATTAGCTACATTGTCGATGATAAGATGTCCATAGCTGCTGCTTCGAGAAAAACAAATATATCCCCGGATGCTGGTAAAAGACACTATCGACAGTATTTAAAAGACAATGGTATGATGGTCCCTGTGCAAAAATACATTAAACGCTACACACAAGACGATTTAAATAAATTAGTTGGGTACATTGTTGATGACAAGATGAACATGTCGGTAGCCTCAAAAAAAGCAAACGTTCCTTATTCGACTGCCAAAAGGTTCTTCGAGCAATTTGTAAAGGAACATCATCTTGACATATTCACCTCAAAATACAAGCAAGATAAAATAAATCAATTTATTACATACATTGTTACTGACAAGATGACCATCAAGGCTGCCTCGGAAAAAGCAAATATAAATTACTGTACTGGCAGAAATTATTACCAGCGATATCGATACAATATTGATGCTCCCATTCCAAAACGCACCACCCAAGATCAAATAAATAAACTCATTCGCTATATTGTGATCGACAAGATGACTATAAAAGCTGCTTCGAAAAAAGGAAATATGTCTTGCTCTTCAGGACAAAGGTACTACCGACAATATCTATCTACTCGGCGTTCTCGAATTGCTCCTGCTTCCCAAGAGTGAATAGCAATCTTGCTCTTCTGAAGTTTCTATGTATTAAAAAAAAAAAAAGGATAACCATGACTATGTCTTAATTGAACATTGAAGAAGAATATTGAAATAAAGCAAATAAAATATTTTTAAATATGTAAACAATCTATTAGACAAGCAGATTATTTGAACACTATCTTTATTTTTTTTTTAACTTTATATTATGTAAAACCTCTCATAAAAGACCCAGTATCTCTCTTTTCTTTTTTTTTTTAATCAATTATACCCGCTTCATCTTTGCCTATGTCGTCTTCTTGAGGAAACGTGGGTGGTCGTTTGGTGACATGGGGGGAATGGTCGGTCGTTGAACGTTAGATCATGGTCATCTAGCTCTTTGATGTCACCGACATCTGTAATACGCATATTTGCGAAACTTTTCATCTTTTTCTGCAATAACGTTTCTTTATCCATTGAGGTTCTTCATCCATATCCTGTTTTCGTAAATTGCTTAAAAGACATTCCATTGGCCAGATATTCTTTTGGGCCACAAAAACAAGAAAATTCATGCTCAATGGTCCCAAGCTGAGGCATTAATGGTTTTTGAAAAGGTGCAGTCTCAATACTGTGTATGCTTAATACACAGAAAAAACATGGCCAAAAGAATTGATAAAGTTGTTATTATATATCAAAAAATACAAACGGACCTACTTACAGCTATTCCGTCCCTATCGGTTGTAAGTGGAGTTGTGGTCCGAAATGCCGATGCATACAAAACGATTGGTTGTACAAATAACTATATGGAGAAGAATATATATGTCTCTTGCCAGAATAATATAACTCTACCAAGTATGAGACTTGTCAAGTTTTACATTGTCATTATATTCATTCAAATAGCTTTTGGTCAAGTACCATCCGTTTAGTTTTGAGATGTAGTTGGTTATGACCTTCATTTAGTGGCATTTTAGTCAACTCGGGCAGTTTTATTGCAATGATCGAAAAAAAAAAAATCCCCGTCTTATATATGCCAAACCTTTCTGCTGCAAATTCCAGGGTACAAATTCCCTTTTGTTTTTCTGACGAATCCCAAAGATCGATGTGCTAAGCAGAGGGGAAGTGTGCAACAAGCGGAGAGCGACTGTAATTGGTATGTGCCACTGTGAAAACGCTAAGGGAGCTCTTAGAACAGCAGCTTACGCTAAATTGAGCGTGTGTGGAACCAATAATTTGAAAGTGTCCTTCATAGAAAAAAAAAATCACACGCATCTATTTACTTCAAGATAAACTATTATGATATTGACCATTGATGCTGTATTTATACTATTCACAACTAATCTGAGAAATGTTAAGACTAACTGCGGGGAACATAAAGGGGTTATTGAAAGCTGTAGCATAATTTGGCGCTTTGGTCCAGCAACCCGGCTCTTCTAAATCAGTCACTTTGACCTTTTGTAAGGGACATTTATGCATATTTGTGTTATAAAAACAGTGTCTATGACGGCACCTCATCTTTTCCAAGCACCTTATATCTCTTTGTCCAACGTCCATTTATCATCGAATAGTAGTGTAGTATTCTTAAATGACGCTGCTATAATCAAGATAAGGTGTACAATAAGATTGGTGTTGCAGTTGTAGAACAATCACTTTTGACTGATACAGATCTCTACCAAATCATAGTAATTCAGATAAGAGGGACCTGATTATTTATGTTTTAGATAGGTTCTATCTTTCTACATCTTGTATACAGTCACATTATATATTAAGCCATATCTATTATCACCATTTTCTCATTTCTAGTTGCTAGTTATTTTTTTGCTAAAAATATTTAGATGGAAGTTTCTTTTTTAAAAAAAAAAAAAAAAATTAGCTTATTCATTACTGCTGGTTTATAAACTATAAATGTTACCAGTGAAGTAACAATGATATCGTTCTTGACAAATTAAATTAAAGATTTTCTATGATTTACACCTGATTTATCTGCTATGATGGAAATGGAGGTACAGCAGTGGATCCGAAAGGTTTGCTATTTAACTTTATTGGCAAATAAAACGAAATTCATTTGTCATCTGAACTTCAATTTTATAGTGTTTGAATTGAATATAGTTATTGTGTGAAAATATCAAATCCAGAAAAGCTTTTATTATTTTGGTGGTGATGGCTGTAAAAAATGAAAAAAAAAAATCAAGTCAGATAAAGTCACTTTCCATCATGAGACATTAAGTGCTAATGTTGTTTTAGAGCCATTGACTTACTCCACACATGTACTTTATTTTATTTGTTTTTTCTTTTTTGTATCTCATGAATTAATTTATTTAGCTTTTGCCAATAAAATCACTTCGAATACATTAAATTTCGGAAGCTTAAAACACCTTACTTAATAGCGTTTGTGCATGAACATGCCACTTTTATTTCCCGATAAGTAATTAGTGTTTAATAATTAAAATAAATAAACAAATAACTACAAGCAAAATAAGAAGAATAGAGGGAATGGAAGAGTATTAAACGAAATAGCAAAGTAATAAATGTCGTAATATATAAATCTGAGCGGTGATTATTCAACTGTCATTATAAATCGAATGGGTTGATGGTGCTTGGAAGCTTGAAAGTCTGATACTTCGTTGTTCACCTAAATAGCATATGAAAATGCAGAAAAGTACAGAAAAAGGAACATTAACGTTTGTAATGTAACATATCTATATATCTATATTTGATCATTTACCTTCTTTGGAACTTTGTCTTTGATAAAATGGCACATCATTCACCATTGTTTTGCTCTGATATGAGTTCATGCGTGGATTACTAGTGAAGCTTGGGGAATGGTTCGTAGAACGCTGTGCACCCATTCTTGACATGTTGTCAGTTAATATGGGACCTTTGAAAGATTTATGCGTATGAGAAAATTGCTATAAATTAAGTGTTTTTTTTTTTTACTACTGTACCTTTATTTTCAGCCTAGTAATTAACGAATGACAAGAAAATAAATGTTAGGCTATTCATTTTAGTTTATTGATGGTTTTGTTTTTTATTAAGAAAAAAAAATCACCTGGTAAGAAGGGGCAGTTCTCAAAAAGGATGGGCCGCTCATCGTTGGCTGAGCAAAAGGAACATTGACATTAGTTCTTTGGGTGGAATTCGAGCTCACTGTAGCCAATAGCTTTCTCTTGATTTTTTCATACATAACCTGTATAACGTTATGATATATCAGCCAATGAGTTAATAAGAAAAGAAAATGAATAAAGTATACTTGAAGCTTCTGAAACTGCTTTGACTTTTCTTGGAATTTCAAGTCCAACTCTTGATTCCTTCGTCTCTCTAATTCACATTGCCCGTTTAATTCTAATTTACAAAAGGCTTATTAATCTGACTACATATCAAAATAAAATGCGTGGAAAAAAAAAATACTAATTTGTAATGACCGAACCTGACTGTTTCGCTTTTTCAGCTTTAGAAGAAGCGGTAAAATGGTTTGTGTTTAAATCTCAAATAATCTTAACCTTAAATGCGTATTATTTTGCGACTTTACCTTTTAATACACGATTGAGATCATGAGTAGCATTATTGTATTCTTGATAAAGCATATTAAACTTTGCTTCAAGTTTTCTTTGGAACATTTCCCTTATACGGACTTCTTGAGACACTTGGTAATCATAGAAGGTGATGGCATTTCTGCATATGTCCATGATAATCTCAGGTCTTAAACCTGCAAGCACCGACTACTCAAAAAGAGGTGTCAATTAAAAGGCCGATATGGAAGGTCAAGATACGTTACAGATTTGTATTCCTCTGTAGGGTTTAGCTTGGTAATAACGATGTCTTCGCTTTATCATGTAAAAGGGTAACTATTTATGTTCAGAACACTATTGGCAGTTATGAGCTAACCTTCCTCCTAAATTTGAACCACACTCTGGACAAATGGGTGCCTGATTAAAAGCTTTGCTGGCACAATCCAAGCAAAAGATATCTAAAATGTGAAGGCCAAAAAAGTAAGACTTTGACTGACATCTTTAAAAAAGAAGCATCTCCTTCGTTTATATGTACGTGAACAGAATGTAACGCAAACCTGGATAGAGAAATATACCCATTTTAATAGTGATAATAAATAGATTATTAAATTAACAAACTGACATGTGTCTCTTGCGAAAGTGCCCTTCGACAACTTATTGTATTACAATGGAGAGTTACTTCAGACATTCACACAATCCCTTTTTACCCTAACTAAAAAAAATAAAAAGTGGAAAGGGTAAAAGGTCGGTGTACAAAAAAA
>VCJM01000786.1:28704-39248 GCA_024139495.1 Backusella sp. ASU-2019c | reverse complement strand
TTTAAAAAAAAAAAAAAAAAATCTATAACAGAAAGAAGAATAAATTATTTTTTTTTTGAATTAAAAATTTAAAGTTTCATTGATTTATGGGTCTTGTGGCTTATGCATTAATAAATAGTATTGTATCGAATTTGACTCATAGTCGTGTTGATGACAAACGATGACTTGTTATAAATTTACGAATCATTTTGAACAATACGTGGAAGCTTTTTTTTTGGGGTTTTTTCTGTTAGCAAAAGTGATTCACAAAGCTTTCAACCAATAGACCCATAAAAGGGAGGGTAGCCCAAACATTTATTTTTTAACCGCAGCTATTTTACCACAAATATATAAAAAAAAGTTTTTTTTTTTATTTCCTTCTTTTTTTTATTTAATTTAAACATGTCCGATCCAAAAGAACAAAAACAGGCTCCTGCCGTTGAGCTCGATCCTGCTGCCGCCGCAAAGAAGGCTGCTAAAGACGCAAAGAATGAAGAAAAGCGTCTTGCCAAGATGGCAAAGTTTGCTGCAAAGCAGGCCAAGGTTTGACAAAAAAAAGGAAAAAAAATCACGACAAGTTCGCGTTTATTGAAACAAACCAACAATAGCTTGACGAGGCCAAAAAGACAGTTGGCGACAGTGCAACTAGTGAAAAGAAAAAGAAGAAGGCTGCCAAGGCCGAACCTGCACCTGCATACGTCAACAAGACACCCAAGGGTGAAAAGAAAGGTATTCATTATTATTCATCATGACTCATACCAAAACTAAACATGACCTACTAGATTTGAGTGACCCTATTGCTTCTGCATATGATCCTACCGCCGTCGAAAGCGCCTGGTATGATTGGTGGGTCAAGGCCGGTCTGTTCAAGCCCCAATTTGGCCCTGATGGCAAGGTTAAGCCTGAGGGTGCCTTTGTGATCCCTGCTCCTCCACCCAACGTCACCGGTTCTCTTCACATTGGCCATGCCTTGACGGTCGCCATTCAAGATTCATTGATCCGTTGGTAAGATAACTGAAAAGGAGAAAAGTACCTTTAATATTCACAATGATCAATAATAAATTCAGGAACCGTATGTTGGGCAAGACCGTCTTGTTCAACCCTGGTACCGACCACGCCGGTATTTCCTGCCAATCCGTTGTTGAAAAGAAATTGTGGAAGGAGAGCAAGCAGACCCGTCATGATTTGGGACGCGAGAAGTTTATTGAAAAGGTATGGGAATGGAAGGAGTTGTATGGTGACAGAATCCACGAGCAGTTCCACCGTCTCGGCGCCTCCTTTGATTGGGACAGAGCCGTGTTCACCATGGATGAGAAGCCTTCCAAGGCCGTTGTTGAAAACTTTGTGCGTCTTCATCGTGACGGTGTCATTTATCGTGCGAACCGTCTTGTCAATTGGTGTGTCACCCTCAACACCGCATTGTCCAACTTGGAGGTCGACAACAAGGAATTGGCCGGTCGCACCTTGATGAATGTCTCGGGCTATGATGCCAAGGACAAGTTTGAGTTTGGTGTCCTCAATGAGTTTGCCTATCAGGTCGAGGGCTCCGAGGAACGTCTTGTTGTTGCTACCACTCGTATTGAGACCATGCTGGGTGATACCGCCATTGCCGTCCACCCCAACGATGAACGCTACAAGCACCTTCATGGCAAGTTTGTTGTCCATCCCTTCATGGATCGCCGTATTCCTATCGTCACCGATGATGTTGCTGTCGACATGAACTTTGGTACCGGTGCCGTCAAGATGACCCCTGCCCATGATTTCAACGATTACGAGGTCGGTAAGCGCCACAACTTGGAATTCATCAACATTTTGAACGACGATGGTACCATGAACGAGAACGCCGGTCCTTATGCTGGCATGAAGCGTTTCCATGTCCGTACCAAGATCATTGAGGATTTGAAGGAGAAGGGTTTGTTTGTTGATGTCAAGGAGAACCCCATGTCTGTCCCAGTCTGCTCAAAGTCGGGTGATGTGATTGAGCCTTTGATGAAACCTCAGTGGTGGGTCAAGTGTCAGGGTATGGCCGACAAGGCCATGCAGGCCGTTACCGATGGTGAGCTCAAGATTGCACCCAAGGTCTCTGAAGGCGATTGGTTCCGTTGGTTGAGCAACATCAACGATTGGTGTATCTCTCGCCAGTTGTGGTGGGGTCATCGTGTTCCTGCCTACTTTGTCAAGATTGAGGGCGAGACCAACGACAGCATTGATGATACCATGTGGGTCTCTGGCCGTAACGAAGAGGAGGCTCGTCAAGAGGCCGAGAAGAAATTCCCTGGCAAGGTCTTTGAGCTTGAGCAAGATCCTGATGTTTTGGATACCTGGTTCTCTTCTGGATTGTGGCCCTTCTCCATCATGGGCTGGCCCGAGCAGACGGATGATCTGGAGAGATTCTATCCTGCCAGTATGCTTGAAACCGGTTGGGATATTCTTTTCTTCTGGGTTGCCCGTATGGTCATGCTTGGTATCCAGTTGACTGGCAAGGTTCCTTTTGCTGAGGTTCTCTGTCACGCCATGATTCGTGATGCCCATGGCCGCAAGATGTCCAAGTCCCTTGGTAACGTCATTGATCCTGTTGATGTCATTGAAGGTATCACTTTGGAAGGTCTTCACAAGAGACTCCAGGAGGGTAACCTCGATACCAAAGAAATCAAAAAGGCAGAGTCTGGTCAAAAGGCTGATTTCCCCAAGGGTATTCCTCAGTGTGGTACCGATGCGCTTCGTTTCGCTCTTTGTGCTTACACCACCGGTGGTCGTGATATCAACTTGGATATCTCTCGTGTCGAGGGTTATCGTAAGTTCTGTAACAAGTTGTGGAACGCCACCCGTTTTGCTTTGATGAAGTTGGGTGATGACTTTAAGCCCAACGCCTCTGCCGAACCTACCGGACATGAATCTATGGCTGATAAGTGGATTCTTACCAAGTTGAACAAGTGTGCCATTGATACCAACAAGGCTTTGGAAGAGCGCAACTTCTTTGCTGCCACCAATGCTGTCTACCAATTCTGGCTTTATGAGCTTTGTGATGTCTACATTGAAGTTGTCAAGCCCATCTGTGATGCTGACACCACCGGCGATGAAGCTGCCACTGCCAAGAAATCCACTGCCCAAAACACATTGTACACCTGTCTCGAAGCTGGTCTTAAACTCATGCATCCATTCATGCCTTTTGTCACTGAAGAATTATTCCAACGTTTGGGTCGTCGCCCTGGTCAGGAGGTTGACAGTATTGTTGTTGCAAAGTATCCTGTTGAAAACGCAGCTTACAACTTCCCTGAAGCCGAGAAGAGCTTTGATGCCGTCTTTGAAGTTGTCAAGACTATCCGTTCCCTCGCTGTCCAGCTCAAGAAGAAGAAGGATATCGTTGCCTATGTCCAGGCCCCTGACCAGACCACTGCCGACCTTTTGCGTTCTGAAAGTGTCACCATCACTGCTTTGGCTAAGGGCTTGTCCGACTTGAATATTGTCTCTGGTGAGGCTCCTGCTGAATGTGAATCTGGCCCTGCTGGTGAAAACGTCACTGTTCATGTTCTCAAATAAAGGGACTACAATCATTTTTCTCTATTGTAATTCATCATTTTTTTCTTCTTTTTTTCGCTTCCAATACAAGAAAACTTTAACACATCCCATTTTTGCAAATATATTAAATAAAGCAACAATGTACCCAACGATATGGATACATAGTTTTCATTGTACTGATTGAGAATAGCTGGGAACAAATATACGTCATATAGTCGATCTATTTTATTGGGAATGCTAAATTTACCGATCGTGGGATGAGCCACTTGAAGTATATACAAAATTGAATATAGATGTATTCTTCCCATGGTTTTCAAAAAAAAAACCAAAATACATGTATTCTTCTTCCCAGAGTTACAAATATGTACTTACAAATGTATATTGGCTTCCCATACACCTTAAAACCTTGCACAACACTGGAGTTTGTGTGAGAAAATAGACTCTATCAACACCACTTTTTTGGACAAATGAGAATACCATGTATAAATTACACGAATTTTAGCTTTTGTGTCACTACTATTGGTTATTTTCATTAGTAACGTTAACGATCATGTGATTTGTTAGCAATCACTTTTTATATAAATACAATGAGCTCTTTCTCTCTGTCTCTTTTATAACTTTTGATAACTTTATATCATTTCCGTTTAGTTTTTAAAACATACCATTACAGTAAGTATATATTCATTGGGACGTGACATGGTGAATGCTTTTATAGCATGACAAGTGGTTGTCACACGCTTATTTTGATTTCATAAAATCAGTTTGCTAACTTTAATAAAACCATCTTGATAGATCAAAAATGCCATTTGAAAAGTGCAAGCACACCCCCGAAGTTTTAGTCTCTTCCCTCCTTGACTCTACCGTTAACGACATCATCCCATTGACCGCCAAGGGCGTCACCGATGGATGCAAGTTGTTTGGTGCCGCCATTTTCCGCAAGGACAACCTGGAGCTTGTCCACGCCTCGACCAACAACGAGAAAGTGTCACCCTTGCTTCACGGCGAAACAAACTGCATCCAGGAATTCTTTACCCAGATCCCCAAGGAATCCAGACCCGAGCCCAAAGATTGTGTCTTTTTCGCCACTCATGAGCCCTGTTCATTGTGTTTGAGTGCCATTACCTGGGCCGGCTTTAACGAATTCTATTACTTGTTTACCTATGAAGATTCCAGAGATGAGTTTGCCATTCCATACGACATTCACATTTTGGAAGAAGTCTATCGCGTCAAGGCACCCAGCGATACCGAGGAAAGTTTCAAGAACAGACCATTGTACAACCGCGAGAACCACTTCTTCTACTCTTGCTCCATTGCTGATCTGGTCGACAAGTTGGATGCTTCCAAGGCTGACGAGTTTAAGAAGCGCATTGGTGAGATCAAGAAGCAATATAACGGATTAAGTCAGACCTATCAGGATGGTAAAGCCAACGGTGTGGACAGTTCAGCTGTATGGGCTTAATTAAAGCGTGTGTTATCTATTTTTTATTATCTTTTTTATCTATCAAATCATCCCAAAATAAACTTAGCGGAATCAAAAAAAATTGGTAATGGAATTGGTTTTAAACTTCTTTGGACATTTGGGAATGGTACAGACGTGATACGAAAGCAATCACTTTTTTTAGTCTCAACAAAAAAAAGATGATCTTTATACTGTCCTTTTCGTTGTCACTTGAAGTTTTATTTTGTCATCTATGAGATGGATTTTCTTGTGCAGTGAATCACTTCGAGTGTATGCTTTTTCTTTATTAAAATAGCAGAAAAAGATCTCTCAGAACTGGCATACATTGTCACTCTGCTCAGATGAAGCATACACAATAGCTATCGAAAGTTACAAAGCATAACCTGTTCATATTATCGATTCATTTACTTTTAGATGGACACTTTAAAAGTAATGTTTATTGTTTTATATTGCTTTTATGTTTTCAAGTTCCTTGTTCGTCTTTTTCACTTGTACTACAGCTATTTTATCCCACTTTCTAGCTTCATGCTGTAGCCTTACTTTTAAGTCTTGCTCATTTCCCCCGCCTCTTTTCCAACAGGCAGACTACCGTCACCCATTTACTTGATTGTAAAACTTGATACTCAAAACCACAAGAAAAATAGTATAAACTTTATAAATGCACACATATAAAAAAAAAAAAAACTTTGTTTGAATCCCAGTGCATTTTTGTTTTTTTTCCTCACACTTTTCAAGAATGGTTTTTATTATTAAATAAATGAGTCGCTGTTGGTCTCTTTTACCTTTTGAAATTGTTGTTCAGATTGCCACTCATGCCACAAAGAGAGACAAGCTGAGTTGTCTTGTTGTATGTGTCAATTGGTACCGGCCTGCACAAGAATCGCTCTACCGAGACATTACCTTTTACGACAATGGCACATTTCGCTCCTTTCTCCGTACAATAACTCACTTCAACACCGAGCTCCACTTGCCGGCAGGTCATTGCGTGAAAAAAGTATCGTTTCGAAACGAGCAAGATGATGACCAGGACTCGCTTGTACGAAGCATCACATTTACCGAATTTGAATTGCTGGCGCTGTATTGTCCCCATTTAGTTGAGCTTGATTTCCGCCATCCTCGCTACTGGCAATATTTGGACGAAATAGAGGATTTGACAACAATATGGCCTCGATTATCACGGCTACCTACGTTTTACGGAGACAGCGCAGCTTCGCTTGTATACAAATCCATGTCGGACAGGTTAACAAGCATTGAAATTGCAGATTACTCATTTCGCCACGTGAAAACAGGGGACCACCTTGTTGACTTTCTCTCTCCAATGCCAAAGCTTGAATCGATCAAAGTGGAAAACAGCATGCTGTTTTTGCACCACAAACACATCCAGCAAATGCATCAAAATAATGCAAAGATACGCCATCTGTCCATCATGACAAGAATAAAAGCAGACAGGGAAGGACATGTTGTGAAGAACGGACCGCCTATTCGACATCTACGCTCGCTTCACTGCATCATTGACGATCCTTACTCGATTTGGTTCTATTTTATACGTCACCGCTATCTGGATATCCAAAGCGTGGAGTTTAAAGTGCTCAAGGGCAATTATTATTCGAAGCAGGAACGCCAGAGAGACGAAATCGACATTGCAGAAACGCTCTTTTCCTTATTCCAAGAAAATAACTCAATCAAGCAGTTGAGTGCCTGGTTTTTCGACATCGACCAAGTCTTTATCGAATACTATATTATTGATGCTTATCTTTTGAATGCGGACGATGACAAAAGGACAACACTTTCATTGGATTTTGCCTGCTTTGAAATTGACAACAATATTCAGTCCGTCACAAATAGCCTACGCTCCACGACAAGAGTGGACACCAACAAGGACATTCACCACCATTTCGATATCAAGTATGGCGTTGGTGATGAAAACGACTATGACATGCTCCTCCTGCTAAAAACAATCACAAGCTCAATCCACACAAACATAACTCGACTCACATTACAACGACTCTATTTTATGAAGCCAGTGGGTTACCATGACCGCACAGAGTTTTATATCGACGCCATTTTAAATCATTTCCCTCACCTTGTTCGCCTAAGCTATCTATTTCAAATGGAAGAGGACCTTGATTACTGTCCTATTGCGTTACAAGATGAAGGTGCACTTGATAATATCGATTCCTTAAACCCCTACCCGTCACTCACCCATTTTGCCATTTCTAATGGTATTTTAACTCCCAATGTATTCTACTATGTATTTGAACGGTGCCCAAACTTGCTTCATTTGTCATTATCCAATACCCTTTATGATACCAACGATGCTTATCTGGTTTCGTGTATCAATGCATTTCAAAACTAAATGAATGGTTTTTTTTCTTTTTTTGTTACTGGAGCCAAGAAAACTTCTGATTACTTGAATTTTTTGTTACACGACTGATTACTTTTTTTGCCTCCTTTTTTAATGATTCCACAAGTAAACACAATCAGTCCATTTTTATACAAGTGTTATTATTAGACATGTTTTTATTGTTACTATTATTAACATGTTTTTCTAAATACTATTGGTGTTACAAGATTATGTGGGTTGAAGGTAGCTTTGAATTCGTTTATCTTTGATTTTTTTCTTGCTGAGTGGATGTTGAGAAAACCCTTTGGTGGGTGGCATTTGAAGCATTGGTATTTCTGTATAGGATTGCTGGCCCTGATAATATCCACTCGAACTGTTGCTTGTGGACGATCCATTATCATGCGTGTATCCCATATTATGAGAGCCTCTTCTGCCTTCTCCAAATGGATGAGGTGACATGCTTGTGGGTGTTTTGTTTCTATAGTCATGATACATGCCACTTTGCTTTGCCTTTTGAGGTGTACCAAGCATCAATGCGGAATCTCGACTAGACCTTCGCTGATTGTAATATTCCTTGGCAGTGGATGTATAAGTATGTTTTTTTGATTCCGCTACACGCGGTCTATGTCCATGTGATGGATGGTTACGTTTTGCTGGAGGAGGACTTAATGGTGTGTTGTCGTTTGTATAATGCTGATAATATGGTTTATTTGGTTGGATGTTTTGTTGGTAATGCATGTTTTCGTTTTCCTGGTATTCTTGTTCCCACCCTAGATCTTTGTCAAACAAAGCTGCGTCTCGCCAGACTGCTAGTTCATCCTGCGGTGCCCCATAATATGGCTCATTGTCGGGAGTTGATGTAGATTTTCTTTTATTCTTTGTTTTTTGTATCGAATTGATCTGTGTCCACTCGGTAGACTGTCGCTTTTCGTTTCCTTCGATTTTGGCTTCGTTTTCTTCGTTTTTCGAAAATGTTGTCACAATCCAAAACAAAAAACCGATAAAGAGTAAGCCCAGCCCTATGCTAAAAAGTATGACTTCGCCTTGTATACCGTAGTCTGAGCAGAGAATATCAGTATTGGCTGGATCACGGCATACTTGCCGTGATGTTTTAGAGTAGTCAACATATGTCGAAGCAAGGGCATATGTGAGGAATATAATTGTTGCCAATACCATACCCGAAACAATACGCCTGAAGAGGTATTGCCGGAGTTTGTTAGCTATTCCAGTGAGGAAAAGAGCCACAACGCTTAAAACAGTGGCTAATATTAAAGGAATTATCCGACCGAGTGAAGTGAGGTCGCTGATAGGAGCAGCTGCGTTATGCTCTGTGGCGATTTGCAGAATGGTAGAAAAGTCTATTTTTTGTTTATATAAAAAAAAAAGAATAATGTTTGGCATGAATATCTAATAATAAAAACACATCATGATTATATCATGTATTTTACCGGGTTGATACTTCATATCGATTGGACTGCAGGAGCAGTTCAATGCATAAATATAACAATGTCGCCATAATCCAAACGTAACAGAGTCTGGGGTAGTTAAATTGCTAGAAATGTTTCGATAAAGAAAGACTTGATGCATCGCTAAACTACTCTTAAAAGAACAGCTGGAAACCGATGTGTTCGTTTCGAGCCAACTGCCAAACCCAATTGCCAACACGCCCAATAAAATCAACCCAATTCTTATTTTAGGTAAAAGAACAAGTTGGAAAAACGAACCAGACGACGCTTGTCTTTCTACCGTCATTCTTTTTTCTTGATCTATAGTTCTATTTTTTGCTATTGACTAAAGGAAAAAGGAAATAATTGGCACTAAAAAAAATACACACCCAAGAAGAGAGAAAGAGAGAAGAGAGAAGAGAGTAAATTATAATAAATTATAATAAATGGACAATAAATAAATTAATATTTGTAGTACACTTAAATCAGACACAATAAAATAACGCACGCTCCATTGCCAGGATTTGTTATTCATCATCCCTTTTACCAACTTTGGTACTGATGTAAAACTCCGCAAAGTGATTGTTATTAAAGAAAAAGGGGAAATGCTTTTTTAATTGAGAAAGTCTAAAATTCGGGTTAACTCTCGCAGTGCTTTTTAGATTGGTCGTCAAATAGCAAATGACGAATTCTATGGTTTCACAGCCATTTATGATTGGAGCGTACAAAATATTAAAAGGCGATCATTTCTAAACTTAATTGTTTCTTGAGTTTCCATCAAGAAAGATTTTTCAAATCTAGTTGACAAAAAACAATGCAACTTTTTTTTTTTTTTAAATAAAATTTGTTTTTATTTTATGTAATATTAAAGTATGGGGAGGATTGTGAGAGCAATGGGTTATATTTACAAAAAAAAATTGGGAGGGTGGGGGGGGGAATATCAATAAATAAATCATTAAAAAGTGTATTTTATAATGGGGGTAAAAGTTGTTTGAATTCGTCAAAATCAACGAAGCCGTCTCTATTGGTGTCAGCAATGCACATCATTTCTTTGATTTCTTGACTTGACAGGGAGACACCAAAACGAGTCATGACATCCTGAAGTTCTTTGGGGCTGATGCGTCCATCACAATCTTTATCAAAGAATTTGAAACAATCCATCAGTTCCTCGTCGCTGTCTTTTTCGTTGAATACATGATCGGGACGATAGATTTGGTTTGTTTCTTGTTCATGGGGGAGATAGCGGAACATGGCGAGTACAAACTCATGGAAATCAATTTTATGGTCATTGTTCAAGTCTACTGCCTTTACAATGGCTAGAAGTTGTGTCTTGTCGGTGGTGATGCCAAGGTTGGAGAGGATATCGATAAACTGAATGTCAGTTATGTAACCGAGTTGTTTAGCATCGTATATTTGAAAAGCTAATAAATGGTTTGGTTAGTAAAAAATGTTATGGTGAACTTCTAAGTTTTTATTTAATCACACACCTTCTTTTAATGTGCCAAGCTCTTCGGGGGAAATACCAAGGGAGTAATAGTAATTTGACATGATGGTTATTTTATTTTATTTTTTTTAAAAAAAAAGGGAGATTTGTATTATTAATTTAATAATTGTATATGATTTGAAAATAGGTGATGGAAAAATAAATAAATAAAAGAAAAACTCGACCTTTTTATATAGAAAAATAAAAATAAACAAAAATAAAAAACATCTCCACGTGTGTGACCAAGCGACGATCAAGATGTTAATAAAAAAGCGGAGAAGAAAATTCGAAATGAAGCTTTTTCACAGATTTTCT
>VCJM01000781.1:41774-57377 GCA_024139495.1 Backusella sp. ASU-2019c | reverse complement strand
TTTTTTTTTTTTTTGTTGATAACGATCAGTTTAATTGACTAAATGCCATTAAAGGTCAGATTGTGGTTCCATTGAGAAGTGATAAATATATTTTTGGGTTTGACAATATTGATTGAAAAGGTCTAGTGACTAGAGCCATTCATTTATGACCCCTTTATTAAAGAATATTGAAACAATTTGTTTGTATTTTGCACATGTTTATTTTTCACATGATTTTTTTTTTTTTAAACAAAATAAAGTTTCAATTTTTTCCTTGGATATGCTTTCTTGTATCATTGATGAATATAGAATGTTTATCAAGATTATTTTCAATCATTCTATTTTTATTACGCTTATAATGAATCTCTGACAACACATACCCGTATTTACCAAGTATTATTAATCTTCTCATTTTTAACCACATTATTATAGGGTCCAAAAGTGTTTGACCAGGCATATGTGTCTTATTGACATTGTATGCATATAGTTTCAATGAGCAATGCATATATTTCTTTACTTTTGTGTATGGCACTTTACCCTTTTAATAGCTAGAATAGACATCCAAAAGATTACAATTTATCCCTGATAGTATCAGCTAGAGTGTTATACGTATAACCTGTTTATAATGGTGAGAATTGAACAAAAAGGGTAATTATCAGTTTATGCCATTCAAGCCTTGTTTACAGTGTTTTTTAAATCGTTGAGAAACAACTTGGATTGATTAAAAAATATGGCATACAGTAGTTGAACTGTATCATTATTTTCGTCGCAGAGGGACAAAGATCTGGTTGTACTAGAATGTAAAAAGTAGTTTTATATAGTATATGAATCACATCATAAACAAAGAGGCTCCATATTGGATGAAAGGGGCCCGTACGTAATGGTTTTCTTCCGTTTTTAATGTCCTGTTTGCGAAACTTTTTAGCGGGAAGGAGAAGACGAGATGTTCTACAAAGAGTATTTTCCCCTTTGGTAAATCAAGATATCTTTTTGCATCACTGCAGCCATGACGGCCATATAGAATAAATAAATAAAAAAGTCACAATAGGACTAACCGATAAAATAGATGAGCATTAATTCATTCTGCTACTCACGACAAGAATGAAAACTAATAACGTAAAAGATGAAATTTTATAGTAAATATTAGCGCACAGACCAAGATTAGTGATAATAATAGTAAAATGATATAACCTGTTCAAGGATTGGATGAGTAAAACCAGGCAAAGAGGGATAAACTGGCTTGACTCAGCTAACAAATTCTCTCCTGGGAAAAGTTATTTATGCACATTTATTTATTTGGACATTATTATTTATTCAGATATTTATTTTTACTTTTCTCTCTCTCTTTTGCACTTTACATATAATGACTTTGCAAACACTTGTTTCTTATGCAACTCAAGTTTTAACAATACAAGACGTCTTGACAGACTCTCCTGTTTGGAGAGCAAATCTCATTCACATTGAAGACCAAATGGACCAATTTGAGAAATGGATGGAGGGCTTCCTTCGTGCGCTCAAGAGCTACATTGACGCAATCAAAAGTAAGGTGTTTTACTTGTTGTTGTATACTCTGTACTAAACCACTGTAGAATATAATACACAAGCGAGTGCTTTGTGTAAATGCACTTTTTTTAGTGGTTTGGACAATGCCTTGATTGGTAAGTTCACCTTGACGACAACATGGACCAAATACATATGTATAGTAATCTCGTCAAATAGACACTCAAATCACAGGTTCAATTGTAACAAAGTTTGCAACGACACTTCAGGCAACGATTGCTCATAGAGCGAAAATGGTAAGAATACATGATGATGATATCAAGTGAATAACGGCAATATATATATGTATATATATATATTTATATATTTATATACAAAATAGGCATCCGATCTTGAAGATGTGCTGCTAAACCCACTCCAAAACATATTAAAGTACGATTTAAAGGAATTCAAGGTACGGCTTGAAATGCTGTTATGACCAAAGTGTGTATTGATCATGGTTGGTTATAAATAGGAGGTTCGAAAGCAATTCGAGAAAATCATGGATAAATACGAGGCATACATCAATCGGTACAGCGCTTTAAGTAAGCAAAAGGAGTCCAGTTCATTGAGAGAAGATACGTTTCAAATGTACGAACAGCGCAAGTTGTTTGTCCAGAGTAACACAAGTTACTTTCATCGGTTGATCTCACTCAAGGGAAACCTTGAGAATCTATTGGTTGAATGCTTTTCAGGTGCTCTGGGGGCGCATTTGGATGAAATCGATGAATCTGCAAACTCATGTGGGCTGCTAAGGGAGCGGCTGCCAGGATGGAAGCAATGGCTAGAGGAGAGTAAGGTCACTTGTGAATATCAGATGCAACGCATGGAAAAGAGATGCAATGAGCTGGAAAGTGTTTATTTACAACAAACAAAGCCTCTACGGGCACTCGAGAACTACTCGGCATCCACGCACCATCAACTGACAATGATCAAGAGCGTGGAGCCCGAGGAGGACATACCACTTAAGCATGGCTATTTGAACGCGAGGTGCGTTGTAGCGGGAAAGAATGCTAGAATCAATTGGGTGAGGAAATGGTTTTATATCCAAGCTGGCGAGTTTGGGACATGCTCTGTATCATCCATCAATAAGGAGAAGGGCTGTATCTTTCTAGGCGATCGCATTAAACTCTCTGACTCTGAATGTAAAGTTACAACAGAAACGGACCGTCGCTTTTGCTTTGAAATAATACACTCAAAATGGTATGTAGATTGCAGCATGATGTTATTCACACTAATAATGATATCATGATAGCACGTTCTATTTGCAGGCAGAAACTGAATATGATATGCAGCAATGGATCTGGGCTGTGAACTACGCTCAAAGAAGACTACCAGCGAAAACAGACCACTCTATACGCCTCCATCTCTTGCCTAAAAAACAAATCATGGATACCACTGCTAATCATACCCAAACGCATTACTCCACATCCAATATTGCATTCACACCATCACCAACAGTAACAGATGACCCGTCGGAATTAATGATGGAAAAAGAGCCTATTTTCCCCTTTACCACCTGCGCACTCACGTCAGTGATGCTTCAGACGGCGGAGGTTGTTGATTCGGAACCCACAACTCCAGTAACACCGATAAGTGAAACAACAGCCACATCATGGTCAATGCCCTGGCTCACCTCAAGCATCAATGTCCTTTCAAATACAACACCAGATGAGACTGATATTCCCTCATCTCAGGAGAAAACACCTACAGAACCCCTTGTAATATGGCCTACAAAAATAGAGTCCGATGTACCAAGGCCAAACTTGTCCCGATATTCTAATACCTTGGAAAAACGACACAGACAACTCCGAAAACTATTCGCCAATGTTCCTGATCATGAAGTAGTTCTTGAATGTTGGTAAAAAGAAAAGAAAAGAAAAACAGTGTTTTGTGAAAAACTCATCCTGTTATTACTCTTATTATAAACAGCATTTGTAGCGTCGTTGTATTGTGAATCTATACAAGATGAAGATAATAAACAGGCTTTTGGATATAGTGGCTCCGTCTTTGTAACTCAAGATAACCTGTGGTTCTACAGCTGTACACTAATGACTTTTGGAAATATGGTAATGATCACATGGATTCAGGAAAACAAGAGAATAACTTTATTTTTATATATAGCTCATCATCCCTCTAAAAGATATTAAATCTGTAAGGTCTGAAGAGAGCAATTCAAGCTATGCGGCAGGTAGAATGATATCCCTCGAAACCAATGACAACTATTACAACTTTGGTTTATGGCTTGAACCAGCAAAACTTGTATCAGAAAGGCTAAAAGTGTTGATCAATGGTAACAATACTTTACAGGGTTTGTACGACGTTATTAGAAGCATGACCATGGAAAAAGTCCAAAACAAAAACAAGGTACCAACAAGTCACGTTTTTACAACAACAACTCTCTCAACTACGCTTACACCTGTCACGGTACATTCTCAGCAACAACAACAAAGTACTGCTGGGACACCTCCCTCTTTAAGCGATGTAGCCGGTGATAGTGACGGAAATATCTCTGGAGATGATGAACAGTCCATTTCCCGAGGTTCACCAGCAAAAGGGGCACTAACTGCAGCCTATAAGGCATCACTAGCTAAATCAAGTAGTACACCTACAGCAAGAGTGTCTACTCCCGAAACAACCACTTCTAGTTCGAGCCAACCATCAGCTTCGAATAATTGGCCCGTGTATTTACAAAAGCCAAAGGGCCCAGTTAAATGTGGCTGTACCGATCATCTGGAAAAAAAGCAGTCTGACATTGTACTACCCATAAATCCAAAGCAATTATTTGACATTCTATTTTCAAGTGAAAAGGACAGTATTTGGCATCAACTAAACAAGACCAAAGGATATGGAGGTAATCAATCAATGTGTATATCCATTAAGCTACAGTATACTTACATATATATATATCAATTAGAGCCAAGTATAACAGGTTGGAAAAAGAATGAAAACGATAAATTTGAACGAATAATGAAATATCTTATGCCCGTATCTATTCCAATGGGTAATTTTCTAACAGTACATCACATGTGCTATTATTATAATCATTATTAAAATATTTGCCATTCTATAGTGAAAGCAAAAGAAACAGAAGTAATCGAAACGCAACAAATCCTTACAGAGAAAGAGTGCACGTAATGTATTATATTTGTATTCTTAGGAAATGAATGAATGAATTGACATGTATTTTATTAGATGCTATGTAGTGATTGTGTCGACAAAAACACCAAATATGAGCTATGCTGATGCATTCATACCCCGTATAAAATATTGCATTACCTATGAATCAACCAACAGCTCAAGGTTGGTATGCTCCCTTGGTGTAAAATGGCTTAGAAGTATCATGGTTAAAAACATGGTAAATCGGGCTGCTGTCAAAGGAATGACGGAAACAATTACAGGTTTGATGCCAATTGTTCAGTCAGAGGTATCAAAACTACAGGGAGGAGAAGGAAAAGAAATACTAGTCGAGACATCTCATTCCTCACAAAAAGAAGAAGATGGTACTCCAGAACACACCAAGTCAATGGCAAATGAATCAACCAATCACAGCCAAAAGGCAACACCTTTGTCAAGGATGCTATCGTTTGTTTGGATCCTCTGCATTCTTATGACCATCTATCAGCTTTATAACCAGTACAGATATGAATCCTTAATGAATGTTGGAATGAAATGGAAAGGTGTTTATCTACGTGATATTGAAGATCAACTTTTACAAAAAGACATTGCATTGGGTTATGTAAACCAAGGGTAAGTTGTGCTATACTTGATTATGACTAGATATGCTCATTCATCTAAAAATAATCAAAGGATTTATCAACAATATCAAGAAGCAAAGATTGATTCAACGCATTGGAATTATGTCTGGTTAAGCAAGAGACACCGATCAATGGCAAATGATTTGGCTTATTCGAGAGAGAAAATAGGGTCATTGCGCTATGAAATGCTCTCTTTATTCAGAATACTAAATCGACTTGATTATCAGCTGATAGAGAATGAATATTGGAACTGGGTGTCTGATAAGAAACTATACTGTACCTCTATAAATACCACAGACATGTGTCAAGCTATTAAAGACGAGGTTGAGAAATAATATTGCAATAAATACCGCTATCAACACTTTTCTTTTTTATACAAAGATACTTTTTAATGATTAGTTTAAATAAACATGTGTGAAATGATATATATTTACTATATCTTTAAATAAAGAAATGCTATTATTAATTAAATGATGTGATGATGATAATAAGACAATGACAATGATGGGTATGGGTTATAAATAAAATGAAGAAAAAAGAAGAAGAATATAAAAAAAAAGACTATGATTCCCCATTCTCGTTCTCCAATTCCGAACTGCTCGTTCTTTTTCGCTTTTTAGTGAAGGATTTCAATTTTTGGAAGCATGAAGGGATTGGAACCTGTTCTTCGTTGTTGAAGGTGAAAGTGATATGAGCTTGGTCATGAATAATTGATTCATACATGTTTTCCATCAGCAATCTTGCTTGGTATATTACCTGGATAATCGGTAGCATTTGTCTACTGAATGTTTCACTATTGCGAAGGAAAGAGGAGAGGGGTGAGACTATTGACTCTGCAAACGTAAACACCTGGGGAGTCTGGTGGCAAAACCTTCCAAAGAGAATCGCGAAAAAATAAGAGCCCAACAACAAATATGCAACAAGGGAAATTGCATTAAAGGCGAAAAATAGACACGAGGCTGCTAAAGGTAAAAAAAATGTCCTTTTTAAAGTTTTTACCTTACAAACTAGAATTTCTTAGTATTAAGATTCCAATAATTTTGAACCACCTGAAGGAGCAGTAGAAGACTAATATGCTTTTATGAAGTCGGAATGATGGATAATTCAAAGCCGTTTCCCACATTATTCAATCAAAGAAATATATAAGGCTGTCTTTAAGAGCTGGACAAAAAAGCATCAAACATCTAGCCCTTAAAAAATTAAAATCTACTATTCTAAATACCAGACGGATGAAAATAACATATTTTTTATTTAATAAAAATTATATTATTGGCAAGTGGATATGTCTAATAGTTGTTACACTTCATTGAAAATCGTCGTCCTCCTCTTCATTCTCAATAAGCTCAATTTTCACTCTTTTGCGTTGATGGCCGTCCCAGTGAACATTTTGACGATAGAGAGGACTGGTTTAATCGAGTCTCAAACGCTTGGAGCCAATAGCACGCTGAACATCCGCGATGCTGTCGTAATTATGAGAGTATCCAGTGACAGTGTCAGTTACTTGGCATACTCTCTTGTTATGAACCCACTGGTATTCTGTTGGCGGTTGGTGGTGGGATCCATCCTTGACGAAAATTTTATTTTCATGAGTACACCAGTCAAAAGTCATATTAAGTAAAGTGCAAATTACCTCGTCCACATACGAAAAGAAAAGCTTCTTAACCCGCTTGGTTCCCCATCGGAAACTGCTTTCCTTCTTTGGTCCCATAACCCACTGATAGGGATTTTCCCCTTTAGCACGGCCAATCATAATATGGCTTCCATCTTCTCTAAATGTGTCCTCAGAGGCAAGTGATTTAGCAGCATATAAACGAGCTTCACTATCAGCAGGATCAATTAATACACAAGGTCTTCCACGCTCCAGGATGGTATTCATTTGGTTCGTAACATATCTAAGATTCCGAATGCAATTATTGGACTTGTCTCCATCCACATGATCAATGACAATATTGGTAGTACCAGCTGGGGTGGATGAATTGACTTGAAGGTATTCAGCTGCTGTTGGAATGTAAGAGTCACGACGAATATCATTGGCGTTCACACCCTTGACAGGGTTTGATTCGAAAGGGGGTGGGAAAACCTTTGCCATCAAGTGATAGACATGAAATGTCGTACAGTAAAACCTGGACTTTGGTAACACGGAGTGTAGAAACTTTGTCAATTTAGCTACTCTTTTTATCTTAAAGGATTCCATACCTGCTTTAGCGTTCTAAAGATACCTTTGGAAACTGGAAACGAGTATCCAATCCTCACTGTTCTAAAATGTTTATTTCAATGAGTTCTTGTGTCCTTTGCAAGTTGTAGAGTAGATTCTATTTTGAAACTTACCTAGTCTCATTGTTATCGCTCACAACCTTGATATAGTCTCTCAATATTCCGTTTGAAAATTGGATTCTTTCACATTGACTATAAACGATGTTTAAGTAACGTATTATCAACTTGCAACTTTAACAAACACTTGATAATACTTACAGTGGATTAAGGTAGATGGCAGCATTTCCATGAGTGAAGCTTGGTTTGTGTTTCATATGAGGATGCTAAATAATAATAGTATAATAGAAAGTAATGGGAAAAGAGAGAAAAATAAAATAAAATGAAAGTGCGTCGTTTTATATAAAGAAAGTACCCATTTATCTTTTTTATGGAGAGCAAAATGAACTAGAGCTGGGTATGAATCAAACAATGAAAATAATGCGTCTCGAGATCAAAACTAGTTTATCATTAAAAATAACCCCCTCTTGCATGAGATGATAACATCTATTTTCTAGAAACTCTTTTAATTATATCCTCGTTACTTTTTTTTAATAAAATAGTAAAAAGAAATAAAGAAATAAAACCCGTATATTCTTCGTGAAGCGAAGAGTAACCAGCTATCTTTTTTTTAAAAAAAATAAAAAATAAAAAAAAAGAGGGCAGCAATTAACATGCACAAACATGCAGAAGAAAAGAAAGAAAACAAACAAACAAATGTCTCGTTTATTTACTATTCTCATGAATGACCTTTTTTGAATAAAGCAATAACACCTATTTATCATGGATTATGTTCATTGTATCTATAGTATTGTGTCTATGAGTGTACATTACGAAATCCCCATTCACTTTACGTCCATCATACACACATCATCAGCTTTAATTGATCCTCTAAGTGTTTATTTCGACTAATACTAAATATCACTACAACTAATCCTTTAGAAACTAGAAAAAACCATTTTCAATCCATATTCATGCCATTAAACTCCAGGTTTTACTGTACGAAATTTCATGACTATAGCTTGATAGCAAAGGCATTCCCACTCCCTGTAAAGGGCGTAAACGCCTATGATATTCGTCGTGGTTCACATATTCCATCGGTTGCTATTGGCTCAAAGCGATTGAGACTCGATCAAG
The DNA here is from genome assembly GCA_024139495.1 of Backusella sp. ASU-2019c. NCBI lineage: Eukaryota > Fungi > Mucoromycota > Mucoromycetes > Mucorales > Backusellaceae > Backusella > Backusella sp. ASU-2019c. The sequence goes on along the minus strand of VCJM01000781.1, from coordinate 48,714 downwards.
CCGATTCGCTGCATTGTCAAAATGTTCATTGGGAAGGACATCAACGCAAAAGAGTAAAAATTGAGGTTGCTGAGGATGACGAGAATGAAGATAATGAGAATGAGATCGTTAGAGACGACGATGATGATGATTTATTTTATACCATTTATTGCTTACTTTTTATTTATATTTATCTTTCTATTTTTTTACTTTCTTATTTACTTTTCATTATTACATAAATAATGGTTTGATTTTCATTGTTTATTTTTTGTTTATAATACATATATACGTGTTTTCTAATTTAAATAAAGGTCATCTTGTTGGAGATCTTTCCAATGTTTTCAATTTCAACTTCAACAACATCGTTATCGTTCAAGTAGACAGGAGGACTGCGGCCCATACAAACTCCAGCTGGAGTTCCTGTCATAATGATGGTGCCCTTCTCCAAAGTACTAGCTTGAGAAATGAAGGAAACAATTTCAGGAACGTGGAACAAAAGATCAGAAGTGTTTGTGGATTGACGGACTTCACCATTGAGTCTGGTTTCAAGCTTCAATCCAGGACGGTCACCAAGCAACTACGGGAAAAAAAAGGGAAAATAAATGTCCGGTTCTTCATATCGCTTTATTTTTGTATACAAAATCTTACCTTTGAAGAGACAATAGCGGGACCGAAAGGAGCGTATTTATCGAAACCCTTACTGAAGCACCACTGAGGAACACCGCCAGCAAACTTGGGATCTCTTTGCCACTTTCTGCAGGAAACGTCATTTGTAACAGTATAACCAGCAACATAATCCATAACTTCAGAAATAGGGATATCCTTACCAGTCTTACCGATAACAATAACCTAAAATATATATACCCAAATATTAGAATTCCCCATCTACAAAAATAAGTAGAATTATTTTTTATACATACCAATTCACCTTCATAATCCAAAGAATCGTGAGAAAGATTAGGGATAGGAATATCTTCAAAAGCATCAGCATGGGAGTGGTTAGGCTTGATAAAGATGGAAGGGTAAGGAGGAGGAGTGCGACCACCTTCGGCAACTATAATAATAATAAAAGTAACAAGTTAATATTTGTATAGTATATGCATCAGTTAAATAAAGAAAAACTTACTGTGAGCCTTGTAGTTCAAACCAACACACTTGATGATAGGAATCTGTTCCTTAGTGAGAGGAGCAAGTAATTGGGTAACCTTGACAACTTGATCGGTAACAGCAGCTTCGGAGGAGAAGACATCGCCAGTGATAACCTTTGCTTCCAAAGTACCGTTTTCCAAAAGTTTATCAACAGTAACTTCAGCGGCAGCAACAATGGGTTCACCATTATAGGTTTTGCCATCAGCGGCAACGAAACGAATCAAGCGAGTCCAGACAGGGGCCATTTTTAATAATAGATTTATAAAGTTTTACAAGTAAAATAATAATAAATTAAAAGAAGAAAAGAGGAAACACAAGGTTTTAATTTCTTATATAGTCAAGAAAAACAGAAAAAAGGCTTCAAGACTAAATTTATTACGGACAATATCCCGTATGGATGATTAAGCAATTAGATTAAAATAAGACTTTCATGTAGTAAGAAATGATGTGTTTGACTAGATTTTAGTTGACCAATAGGATATATTTCCAGTTGTTGACTATTTATTAATATTCCGCCAAGCCAAAACAATCTGGGGTAAGTTTAATCTCAGGTCAAAGAAGATTCAAATCTGAATGATCTTTTTATTAATAATCTGGGTAAACAATCTTTGTTTTAACCAATAAAAGCGAATTAAAGGTTACGTGGGTAAAAACCTTCTGTGGGAAAGTAAGGGTAAATGCATGAAATGAAGCAATGGAAAAACTACAAGGGCCTTCTCGCTCGCACAGAACGGGAAAACATTCTATTTACCATTTTTTTGTCTTTCTTTTCTTTCTTTTATCTTTGAAGGAAATACCCTATCATATTTGTTTATTTTCACTTTCATTATTCCTTTCTCATAAATATACAACAATAGCAATAATAAAGCAATATTAACTAGTATTAAATTACATTATTTTAAATGGCTGAACCGAGCATTCAAAAAAATACGTCAAATGACCCAAATTCGCCCAAAGAAAACTCAACTAGTTCGTTGTCTAGTTGGCCCACTGAGATGCATCCACTATCCCAAAATAACACTCAAAAACCACCACTACCACAAGCAACAGCAACAGCAGCAGCAAATGATTCTTCTCAAAAACAAAATACAACACCTGCCCGACCAACCAAGCGTCAAAAAGTTTCACTTGCATGTCAAGAATGTCGAAGTAGAAAAACGAAATGCGATGGTGTTCGTCCTGTTTGTGGATCTTGTGCAAAAAAACCACGATTAGAAGGCAGCTGTGTTTATGAACCAGAAAGAGGAAAGAGAGGGATAAAGAATCAGTAAGTAATACAACATTGGCAAAAGATCATAACAATCAACCAAAAACTAAAAGCAATGGGTAAAAATAGGTATGTACAGTTGTTAGAAAACAAAGTCAGAGAGCTTGAAAATGCCATGCGTCAAGATCAACCTGTAAATCTGGTTCCCCCAACAGAGACAAACTTAAGTATTGTGACCAAAGTAGGTAGATCCTTGTACTACACAATAGAAATATATCACAAACTTAATTTAATTTTTCTATATTTTTTTAAAAAAAAAAGCCTTTGAGTCTTGTTCCTTCACATACACCTTCACCAGTTTCTTTAGTAAAGCCTAGATTACCAAGCATCGCTTGCGCAGGAGAGATGCCAGCAAACTCGCATCATTCTTCGTCACCAGCAGCACCTGTAAGTAACGTTCGGACTTTACCTCAAATTGATAATCAAACTTGGGTTGAAAACTCCAGTGCAGCTAGTCAAAACTCGACCATCGACTCTGAACACCCCACATCGATTTTAACACCTCAACCACAAGATAGAAGTGAAACACAAGAAGAAGAAGAGGAACAAGTGGATGCAATGGGTGCTGGTAATCCCAAAGGGAGTAAGAACTATGCTAGCGATTCGGGGACTCACGGGTATTTTGGTGCCTCTAGTGCCATGAGTTTTATGAGAGAGTTACAAGAAGTCATAAGTAAAAGGGCACCGGCACTTTCACCAGAAAACTTCCCTTCAAATAGCTCATTATTCAACAGCTCGATACCAAGTAATCAGAATGCCAATCGCAACAGGGGTCGTCTTTCTCTCACAGGTATGTCATTGGATTGCGGAAGGAGCAGCTACCCAGGTATATTGCATGATTTTGTGCTACCACCCCGCAAAGTTGCAGATGGTCTAGTTTGGAGTTACTGGACTCTTGTTCATACACTATACCCTTTTCTCCACAAAGAGTCATTTATGAAAACTTATTCCAAGTTATGGGAAGATTCAAATGATGTTGAAAATATGGATGAAGACACAGCAACCATTCATTCTGGATCAGCACGCGGTAGTATCCAAACAGGAGCTAATGAATACCCGTATAAAGAGAAAGAAGAGCATGAATACGAATCTGAAAATGACCTTTTGTTTCAATGTATTCTTAATCTGGTGTTTGCTCTAGGATGCCAACTCTCCCCCGAAATAAGCGAGTCGGAACGTGAACTGGCTTCTGATGTGTTTTTCCAGCGGTCTAAAAAGTTACTCCATATTGATATTCTTGATGTTGGTAATTTAAAAGTCATTCAGGCCTTGCTCTTAATGGGTCAATATTTACAATGTACAAAGATGCCAAAACGTTGTTGGATAGTTGTTGGGCTTGCCACTAGAGTGGCACAAGGCCTGGGACTTCATCTGGAAACAGGAATCGATCAGCATAATCACAGTAGAGCTAGTGATAACTGTGGCCAATTAAATCGAGAACTAAGGAGGCGTCTTTGGGGTGGATGTATAGTTTTAGACAGGTACATATTGATTTGTTTTTGCGCGTGGATATAAAATTTAATATAAACCTTAGAGTGATATCCATGTCCTATGGCCGCCCGTTTATGATACCTGTCACCCGTAATCTTGTTCTTCCTCAAATTATCGATGATGAATTGCTGACTACCGATCCTTGCTTGTCTGCGGTACAACCCGATGATAAACCAAGTTATATGGCGTTCTTTGTCAACACCCTCCAGCTCTATGAAATTATGGGCGATATACTGGTTACTCTATACTCGATTGAAGCAAAAAAGTCGCCAGATGATGGTTTAACAAGTGGGCAAAATACACCTAATCACTTTCCAAGGGCTGATATCGAAGAAAGAAATCGTACTCGCAACCTCAACTCAGTTCTAAGACTGGAAATGAGTCTACATTCATGGAAAAAGGCTCTTCCTCAGTGTTTGTTACCAGAAACGTATACTGATAAGGATACAGCGAATATCCCACCATATCGAAGAGGATATACTACAGATCATATACTATTTAGGCAGGCAAATGTATTACAAGCAAGGTAAATATAAGCAGTGGTATCATTATGAATATTTTGCCTGACTAGCTTGAAATTTTAGATATCTACATACTTGTATTCTTTTATATAGACCTTTCTTTGTTTACTGTTTTGCTATGGAGGAAGCCCAGACTCCTCCATCTGACTTTTCTGGTATGGATCTTCCTCGCTCTCTTTTCTTTCAAAGTTCAGAATCGTGTGTTAAAGTAGCTCAGCAACTTGTTGATATCATCCATCGTAATATTGGAGGTTTACTACCAGCATGGTGGTATAATATATTCTGTAAGGACTATATGTATAGTGTATATTAGAGACACTCACCAACCCTCTTTTTATTTATCATGTTTATAACGATCAGATCTGTATACCTCAGCTACGGTGTTACTGATGGCACGTCTTCTTCCAAAGATGAAGCAAGCTATAGGAGAAAATAAACTTATCGAGTCTTGGAACAAATGTTTGGGCTGTCTTGAGGAATATCAGTCCTATAGTGGATCTGCAAAATGTTGCTATGAATCACTAAAGGAATTAGATCGACTAGCTTTCCAAAACGATAATGGTAATATATACTGGGTTAAATGAATATCCATAGCTAACTCGTATTTTTCTTAGTTAATCATCCTACTTCTGGAATGTCAGGAATTCAAATACTCAACACTCTACCCAACTATACGAATCCTAATCAATTTTCAAATCCTCTTTATAGACAGAATGAAAATGGCAATATACCACATTCAGTTGATAATCCGTATTCGAGCTTCCACGAGGCTAATCAAAATCAGTGGGAAGTAGATTTACAAGATATGTCTTGGCTTGGTCGTCTTCCAGTGTATAATGACTTGGAACCTGGTGTTCAATTTAATCAATGGCTGGGGAGATTCTATAGCGATGTAAATATGTTGTAACTTTTTGAAAATAGAATTTGTATAAAATTTAGTTCCCCTCTCTCTTCTCTCCTTAAAAATCATCACTAATATAAATACATACACATATACCAATAGGTAATCCGTGCCTGTATGGGCAAGTGGATATGCCTAATAAATATTACATGGAAAATAAAAGTCTAATATAAAAGAGAAAAAAAAAGAGAAAAGATGTTCAATTGTTTGTGAGGGTGCAGAAAGAAGCTACTTTAAATGGCTGAATTCACGTCTCTTTAAATTTACATTTCGATAAATTCACCTGTTTGGCAGTTCCTCCAGGTGTGAATTTATCGAGAAACCACTGTAACTGCACTTTTTATTTCCGTTGTCGTTTCATCACTTGTTTTATAACTCTTATATACTTGTTTTCACTTCAAATAATACGAGTGAATGTTGTCACTCTCATTCACTCATGAGTATAATGCGGCGCCATTGATTGATATAGAAAATGAACACACTCCTTATACATAAATAGACAAAGTTTATCTAGTACAGTGGTCCCTCGATAAATTCACCTCTTAGGGTACTACCAAAAGTAGTGAATTATATTTGCAGTCGACTCTGCCTCATGGAGTAATGAGTGTACCATCATATCCAAATTCATTGGTTTCAAATAGAAGGAAGTGATTCTGAGAAGAGAAAAGACGAAGGAGAGGAAGTAGAAGCGAACACTTCCGGAATGCTTTTTCACATTGATGACACATCAATTTCCAGAGATCGTACTATGCTGCTAGTGGGACTAATGGCGGAATAGAGCCATCCGTAAACCAATCGGAAATAGAGTTGGCTTTTATCTGACATTAAAATGGAAATGGGTCTATTTCCATGAATAAAAGCTAAATCTCACTCTTGCCATTATTAAACAACTTTTTCCCATCTTCTCTTTATTTTATCTTTATAATTATTGTTACAATGTCTGAGGTTACTTACCATGGTTCATGTCTTTGCGAGTCTGTCAAGCTTACACTTCACGGTGCACCAGTAAAAGCAATGGCTTGTCACTGCGTCGATTGTCAAAAATCTGGTGGTGGACCTTTCCAAACCAATGCTCTGTATAATACAAGCGCTGTTGAAATCGTCGATCCTCAAGGTTATTGTAAGAAATATGTTGTGCCAAAAGAAAAGGTCGGTAGTGGTGTTGAGAAGCAAAAGTGGTTTTGTGCCAACTGTGGATGTACTTTATTCACCAGACCAATGAAATACAATGGTGAGAAATCTGTTGTCAAGACTGGTATTTTGGATGCCCCTGCTGGTTTCCATGGTCAAGGGTAAGCTTTCAAAAGAGCTTTTTTTTTATAGTGTTTTGCTAACAAGAAAATACGTTACCATTCATTAAGACTTGATCAACTTAAGCCTGTATCCGAACTTTATACTAAGGACCGTGCTTCTTTTGTTCAACCTATTGAAGGAGCTAAGCAGTTTGAGGCTGCCGCTCAATAATCTATTCTTTCTGAATAATATTTGTCTATAGCTGTATTTTGTTTTAATAAAATAGTAAAATTTTAAACCGTAAAGTGATGGTTGTACGAGTAGTCGAATGGGTGCTAATAAGCCAAATTAAGGTGATAGCTGTAAAAGTTAAAATCAGTCGAGTCAAATTTATAGTTC
>VCJM01000781.1:1932-17114 GCA_024139495.1 Backusella sp. ASU-2019c | reverse complement strand
TTTTTTTTTCATCTTTTATCGATACATTTTTATTAGTTAATTTGATGTGTCTTGAAAACACGTCTTGAAAGAGTCTTTGAGTTTAAACAGATATCGTCCTTCAATTTTACATTCCAACATCGCCAATTTGACTTGTTTGCAGCAAGAGCTTTCGTCCACATAAAAATATTTCTGTACGACTATTCAGAAAAAGAAAAAAAATGAAGGGGACTTTCAACGTAGAGTGACTGCATGTCTCGTCTTCTGCAGCCCATAGTAAAGAGGGGAGGAGTGTGAGGATAGAGAATGGAGGCTAATCAAAAAGGAGATCCAAGAAGAGCAAAAAGGATTAGTCTAAAATCATATCTTCACCCTCGTCTTCATCCGATTCTTCTTCAGGGAAAGTATGACTCGGGTCATCTATATCTAATATTTCTCCCATGCTATTGTTGTTGAATAATAATGATAATGTTTAATACTAAGAAATGCATATTATTATATCAACCTTTACCTATAAGCATGCAATGCTTCATTGGGTGAAGTCTCTTCATTCTATTTATCGTAGTTGAGGATTACATTATTATCAACAGAATGTTTTTTTATTATTATTATTATTAATCAGTACTTTACCTCGCAAATAGTGGATCGTTGATCATTTTGTAACTTTAAGGATTCATCCAAAGTCATCATACATACTTTTGACTACAACGTGGTAATAGAATATGTATTTTAAAACCTTGTTTATTTATTTATGGTACAAATATATTACCTGATCAGACGGTATTCCTCGAGCATAACTGGTATTAAAAATGGCGCACGTGGGTTGCATTGGACGTTTTTTTCGTAATAAGCTTCCTGAAAAATAGTTCTTGGACAGCGCTTTTGAGTTTGCAAGGTCAACCGATCTTTTTCTTGCCCCTTGACGTGGTGTCAAGACTGACATGGCTTCCATTTGGTTTGTGAGGTTGAAAGAGTTATCAAAGCAAGATAATCCGTCTTGAGCGTTGTTTACGTCAACCAAGAGTGTATCAATAAGTTGGTTGGTTTCTCTCAACTTTGCCCCTTTGTCTGGCAAAGTGGCTATTACAGCACTAGTAAAAATAAGTCAACGAGAGGAAAAATAAAAATATAACAATATATACAAACCTGCTCTTCAGCATCTGCAGGTTTCTTTCTTGTAGTTCAAGTAACTCAGACTTTGAATAGCTGTTGAGCTTCTTTAGTAGCGAAGACTGTTTACTTTCAAAGATATAAGGAGCGTGTTTGAGTTCGGTTGGGTGTAGACTTGTTGAAGTTTGCATTGCAACAGAAAAGTAATAAAAATAAGCTTTAAAAAAAAAATACTGTAAAACTTGACTTTGGGTTCAGCCCTAGCTTAATAGCTTAATGTTTATGCGACTTGATAGAGAGCAGCGGAATATTTTTTTCATGTTTTTTATAGCGAGTATGCGTCACAATAATTTTATTTTTTAGGACCAATCAAAACCAGTTATGGTCTCAAACTATCCAACCGGCATTTAGCAAGATCAGGGATGCAAAAATAAACTAACCATTTAAAGTATCTGAACGATTGAAAAACCAAATGGCTCTGACACATGATAAACTACCAATCATGCTCTTCCTCAGAGGAAGAATAGCCCATCTGTTTCAGCAATAGAGCATTCAGCTATGTGTGTAGAGAGCTTCCACAAAATACACAGCCATGGTCTTTTTTAAATTTCTTTTCATCTCAGATTAAGCATTCCTATGCTTACTAATGACTATCGCTTGACAAAGAATACAAAAATGGCATCACTGATACAAAAATAATGTCCACTTTTTTTATGAGCATTTTCTTTACAGAGAAACTGTGGTAGAATAAGCAACTCTTGAGTATCACCTTATTAATGAAAGCAAATATATGATGTTGATAGTCATTTAAAGTGCATATTTATGATCATCATTTTTTACTTTAAATTAGATGCAGTCATTATCCTGCACATACAACATTTTATAAATAAAATAGATGTGGACTTTTTGATGAATCAAATTGAAAATAGAATATACTTGGTTCTTTCATTGTGCAGCTTCCTTACCATTCATGAATCTGATAAATCAAAAGTAAGGGTACCGAAAGAGGATGGCTTTCCTCCCTTTAAAATCATTTGAGTTTTTGTAACAGAACGAAAAATCATCCTATCCTATCTACTTGTGCATATAAAAAAGAGTACCACAGCACATGATTTTTTTGGTCCAATTATATTTCTTTCTTGAAAGGAGGTTTCTTGAACAGGCAGTTTTTGACCATTGAAATTGATTAAAAATAATTTTGATATCAACACTGATACATGTCATAGAACTGCATTCTTCGGCTCACAGAATAACAGAAACAGCATTTATGATGTTCTATTTTTATACTCTGAGAGCCATAAATAGAATCAATGTAATTCAATAATTAAAAAAAATAACAGTTTTATTACCTCAGAACAATGGGTATCAAACTATCTCTGATGACAATACCTTGTATGTACTTTATATAGCTTTGATTTCTTCCACTCGTATCAAGTTACAAGTGATACTTACATTTAGATCCAAACTTCAATTAAGGGAGTCAAATAATCTAAACTCTCTATTGTGAAGGGAGGTTTGTAGAACCTTTCGAGTTAAAAAAAAAATTGTTTTAAAATAAAAAGTAATCAAGAGTTTAAATTGATCCAAATCACAAGATAAAGAGACTGGTATTATTAAGTAAACACTTGAGTAATACAATATAAACTTTTTTATACTTTAAGGATCAATGTTGGAAATAAGACTTTTTTTATATAAAAAAATATATTGCCAGTGTTATTTATATATTCAGTTAATAAATACTTTAAAGTTTGAATGTCTGAGTCTGGCGGATATCACGACTAGAGGCACCAACATAGAGAGTAAAAGTACCAGAGGGGATAACCCAAGATTCAGAAGCAGTATCCCAGATACTAAGTTCTGTTTTTGTGAAAGAAATAGATACATTTTCACTTTTACCCTTCTTGACATTCACCTTCTCGAACCCGCGAAGAACTTTGGGTGGTTCTCCAGTGCCTTTGGGGAAACCAATGTAACCTTGGACAACTTCTGCACCATCAACAGATCCTGTGTTTGAAACTGTAACAGTAGCAGTAACGTTGACAGAATCACCTTTACCTTTGGAGGAGACTTTCAGTTTGCTGTATTCAAACTTGGAGTAAGACAAACCATGACCAAAGGGAAACAAAGGTTCGATGTTCTTGGAGTCGAAATATCTGTAGCCAAATAATAGCTTTTCGCTATATTCAACCTAGATAAAAAGTAAGACTGAGCTGCACAAAGCAAGTGGTTTAATATAATACTGATACTTACAACATCATTGGGATCGATATGAAGAGGATAATCATCATATTCCTTAGCGATTGTGTATGGAAGACGGCCAGATGGATTCTCCTTTCCAAGTACAATATCAGCAAAAGCGTTACCACTTTCCTGACCTGGAAGACCTGGCCAAACGATGGCTTTAATGTTTGGATGGTTAATCCAAGGCATCAATACAGCGCCAACAGAATGAATGACAACAATGGTATTTTTGTTAGCGTCGGCTACAGTTTTAATCTGATATAATATTAATATTAGTAAAAGAGTTAATAATCTGGTAGAGTATCTTTACCAATTCATCACCATTGTGCCATAGAGTCAAGTTTTTACGATCACCAAGATTACCATCAACTTCAATGTAACCTTCACCTGAATCAGCATTGGAAAATACAAAGGCAACATCCGCCTCAGAGGCAACCTTCTTGGCTGTATCAAGATCCCAATCATCCAAGGTGCTAGAAATAGAAAGATCATTTCCAGCAGCAGCTTTAAGACCAGCGAGTGGCTATGTATGTTTATGTGTGCATTATAAATTAATATGGGTACGTATAAATTATCATAATGAATAACCTTACATCAACTAAATAAGGAAAATCGGCTGTACCAGAGCCCCAGCCTTGAGCAAGAGTACCATTCAGACATCCGTGATCAGAACAGGCGGTGTTAAGGCCACTGTATCATTTAAGAAATGTTAGCAAGAGAATAAATAAACATGTATAAACACATACTTGGGATCCGGTCCAGCATCAGAGCCTATGAGAGCAACTTTCTTAACCTTGCTAGAAAGAGGGAGAATGCCATCGTTTGAAAGGAGAACGCATGAAGCAATAGCACCTGATAATGCGATTTTCTTGTGATCTCCTTGAACGTTATTATAAGGTGCCAACTCGCGGTGGAAAGCATTGATTGTGGTCTCAGGGAAGTCTTTATCTTGACCGACCTTGTACCAGGCAGCAATAATGCGGAGAGCCATGTCATTTACACGAGACTCTTCAACTTGACCAGAGTTGACTGCATCAGTTAGATTCTTTCCAAAGTAGGAATCTCCAGAGCCATAATTAACGTCACCTGTTATATGAAAAAAAAAAAGAAAGAAAAAATGTTAGAGGACAAATATATATATATATGCATATCATGTTACCAGGCATAGTCATATCAAGACCAGCATTTGCTGATGGTGAGGTACTCATTGTAGCGGACCAATCACTTTGAATAAAGCCCCTAAATCCAAGCTCTCCTTTTAGGACTTTATTCATGGTATAATCATCCTGACAAGCATAGGTGCCATTGATCTTGTTGTAACTACACATAACAGAAGCAACACCTGCTTCAATAGCACGAGCAAATGGCCACAGATATATCTAAAGAAAGATAAAAAAAAAAGTTTTAAAAAAAATACTAAGGAAGTGCCCATATAGTACCTCATGGAGCGTTCTTTGGTCAACATCAGAGGATTCCTATGATTTAATGTGAAGTTAGTTTTTTTTTTCTAAAAAAAAACACTGCTGCCTTGATCTTACAGTAGTTCTGTTGAGTTCTTGGTCATTAAGAATGAAATGCTTAGCAGTTGCAATCTAACAGAAGGGGATGAATTAGACCCATAGTTTACTTTGATATATTTTTACTATAGTGAATACTTACAACACCTTGGCTTTGAATACCAGAAATAGTCTGAGCACCCATAACACCTGTTAAAAATGGGTCTTCACCTCCGGATTCCCACCCACGGCCACCCTCGGGAGATCTCATAAAGCTAATGTAGAACATTTTATATTGTTAATTCATAACCAAGTAAATAATAATACTAAAAAAGTGGGCAGTACTTACTTCATAGCAGGTCCCAACTGGATATGGATACCCTTTCCGCGAAATTCATTTCCAAAATATTGACCACGTTGGAGCATTAAGTCACGATCAAATGTAGCTGCAGAGTTAATTCCAACAATACCTGCGGTGACGTTATCGGCAAATCTTATACCTAATATCATCATATTTGAATTAAACGATTGAGAAAATGATATATATCCTTTGAGTTTCTGATTCAAAAATAAATTCCATAGGTTAAAGATACATACCAAGTGGGCTATCTTCTAAGCAAAGAGAAGGGAAATCAGGATTAGTTGTACCATAAGTGTTTCCGACACAAAGACCATTCATCCATCCAACACCAGTAGTAATGTTGACCTTTTGCTCCAATGTCATTTGGCCAACAAGTTTTTCAGCTTTTTCATAGGCAGCATCCCAGGATATTTCATAAGTTTTGGCAGAAACTGCATTGGCAATCAACAGGAGCCCCAAAGCGGCAGATGATAAAGAAGGAAAATGCATTTTATTGATGATGAAAGTTTATTTTAAAGCTAACTATTTAGTTATATTTATATGTTTTTTTTTTTTATTATTACTACTATATGCTCTTTTAATTTTTCCCGTTCAGTTATTCATAGCGCCTGTTCTTCCCGGAAAAGATTGAGTTAGCTTTTGATGTTATAAATTGGAGTCATCCAGTGGGAAGTAACCTTTTTTGTTACAGGAAAAAAGAGCTCAATACAGCAAAAGTAAATACGGTTATACAACCCCGTTTTTTGCAGTTGCTTACGTTTGCAATATTCAAGACTTACCGCCTTTCCATCAATTACCGCACCGTTGCTCTCTACAAAATGGAATAGATGTTGTAATATGCATCAGTGCCGTAAAATGACATGTCTTACGCGGAGGGAGATGCCAAAATAGTATGGTCGAATTATAAATATCCAGGGGTAGTTCTCATAAATTGTCAATGTTCTCTTTAAACTTTGTACCTAGTAGAAATATATATATCTAATATTTGAACAAGGAATCGTAAACTTTTATTATATATTCTGTTAATTGATGATAAAGGGACATATTACACAAATACTTCAAAATTTTATTTATACCGAAAAGGTAAAAATATCCACTTTAGTATGCACCATTCTAAACTAAATAAGGGTTCTTTCTTGGCAAGATCCAAGTTCGTACGACATACTACCAAAGGTGAGGATTTCACTGCTTTGGTGAATGGATAAAAAGCCTTTATCCTTGCAAAGTTTGATACTCAGAAGAAAAAAAAAAACCTTTGTAAAACAGCTCACTCAAGGAGTTTTTTTTTGTGAGAATTCTGGAAAATTTGCCGATCTATCAAAAAGTGAAAAAGCAAGAAATCACAGTACATTGTAGAGATATCATACAAGCACACTTCATTTAATAAAATGAAAATGAATAACTATTGACATTTAGATCACATTTTCTTATTGCCACTACAACATAATCATTTTTTTGTTTGCGCTTTAAATATTAGTAGATATAAAAAATTACTTGACACTTTGACTTTATGATGATGTATAATTCTAAATTCTACTGTATGAACACCATCTTTCATATTTATTCGATTGTGGAACATTTCACCTTTACTCTAATGAATAAAAAGAGTTAGCTTCTATGGATAAACATTTGAGCTATTGAGATTTGAATTTGTTTGAAGATTAAAGTAGGCTTATAGTTATTTTACGGTAATAAAGTGCTTTCCCATATTACTGATGGTAAATTAGTACTAATTATTAGTAACTATAGATGATAATGTCGTTATTTTTATTTATTACTTTAATGAAGTAGCATAATAAATAGCTTTTAGATGTATATTCAGCATATACTAAGTTGGAAAAATCATGCGTGAGGGATTTTAAGTTTCTTTTCATTTGAAACATAACACACCGAAAAGCTACTGTCATTCTTAATGGCTTGATATGTATAATTTAAAAGGTTGGGTCCTACCCCGAAGCAAACATTCCTCACTTTAACCCATCCCGATCAAGTTTTTCTGTTAAAGGCCCTCTTATTTATACCAACTAATTATAACGTTGACTCAGTGTAATACGATGTTTATGTCCTTTTTCGTTCTTAAATGTGACCCTTAAGTACCCTCATTTTCTGTACACATACTCGAATCTTCTTAAGAGCCTATAATATGTCTTCATCATCAGGTCTTCTCTTTATTGAGGCGGCACTCTGAATATTTTTGATTGGCTGATATTGTATACTTTCATAACTTGCGAATTCCTTTGGAAATTACATATCTCATTTTTATTCATCCATTTACTACCAAATTTTAGGGGATCTTTCAGCTTGGTCTTAAAACCTGACAAATCAAACTCAAAAATTTCCAAAAAGGACACAGATACAATGCTTACTTGTCTATAAATCAGTCAAAATAATATATCAAATATCGTCTCAATATAAAATCATGTATGATTAAATGATGATATCAATTCATAGAAGAGTTCATCAGCTCATTTTATCACTTGAAGCTTGAATTTCCCCATGCAGACTCTTATTTTGTATTTTGCGTGACTTGACAAATAATTTCTGCTTTGTGAATTGTATCGAAACCAGTGATTTAGATTTCAAACTTTAATCTTGGCAGTTTCATCATTCTTATTGTCATTACTCTTCTTTTGAACATGCTGATTGCTATTTCAAATATCAAGAGGTATATGTCAATGTACCTCAAATACGCAGAGACATCGTCTTACCAAGTAATTAAAAGTAATGATATCTTTTAAGTATAAATAGCATCAACAACCATTCTGCCGATACATCGACGGTCTCACTTCCATTTAAGTAGATTTTATTACTTTTTTATTTAGTAATCCATATCATACCATTTATTATTTTCTCACTAAAGCAGCTATTATGCACTAATGATGAAAAAAATAGTAATTCTATTTGATTATCAGATTTTATTTGGTTTATAAGACATTCGAAGCACACATACTAATATATTTTGAGGAAAAGCTGACTGAAGAAGAGCTTCATAAAGTTCAATACATGCGTGAATATGTATTTTATGTCAAGGTATTAGTTACTATAGATAGATCAACTAGTACCTGAGTGATATTCTCAATGTGCATCGATACCCATTAAAATGCCTTGAAGATCTATTTTTAGGCGGAGAAAAGTTAAAATAGAATAAAAAAAATAGAATAAAATATAAACGAAACCTCTTAAATGCTCAGCGCCCAGCCAAGCAGAAAAAAAAATCTAGTGGTCTTGACAGAGTCACAATGTTTAATGGAAAAAATTATATTATTCTATTAAAAAGATTACTGTCATACTCTAAAAGAAGTATGATTGATTCAAAAAAGAAAAAAAAATGGGGAAATTTATGTTTCAATGTTCTAGCATTGAGAGCTGATTTTTAAAATTTACATTTATCTATAAATATGAACAAGAAAGAAAAGAGCAAAAAGGACTATAATTTATTTCTAATAAACAACATGACACAATTAAAGCTATCAAAGAGAGCGCTTGCATCTATGGATGTCCATAAGCCCATGAGTAAGATGTTTACTGACGCCCTTCCGCTCTTGTGTAATTGTACCTTGAACCCCACTGGCGCCATCAACTTAGGTGTCGCCCATAATGATCTCATGAAAGATGAACTTCTTGAAAAGGTATATAGACAAATTCATATATGATTGAATCTACTTAAGTGTAAAATATGAACTCAAGGTATGTTTCTTATAGACTAAATCATGTCTTGAAGTAACTATGGAGGTAACTATATCACTCATGCTCCTTGTACGCGAGTCTAGTAAATTTGTGACTAAATCGTCATCATCATTATCATTATAGGACTTTAATTATAGCGCTCCAAATGGATCACATCAGTTAAGAACTGTAGTCGCCAATATTTTAAATACTAACTTCAAGGCGTATAACCCCATTCTACCTGATCATATATTTATCCACACTGGTGCAACTGCATCGATCTACCATTTAATCATGACCATTGCCGACCCTGGAGAATATGTCATGCTTCAGGCACCTTATTTTGGTGTATTTGACAAGGATATATCCGTAGATACTGGGGTTAATATACTTTCGTTCCGTAATCCTGACGTAGAAGACCTTTCCGTCAATACTGAGACACTGGAAGCGGCTTATTCTCAGGCTATAGAAGAAGGAAAGAAAGTGACTGCTGTTGTTGTAGCAAATCCTCACAATCCATCAGGAATGTAAGCCAAAGCCGTCTATAAAAGTAAAAAACTGACTTTATAAACTAAAACTAAAAAAAAATATATCTTTAGGTGCTATTCACGTAAAGACATTGAGACATATGTAAAGTTTGCTGGTGATCACTCACTTCATATTATATTTGATGAGATCTATGCTCTTTCTACTTTTGGACATTTACTTCCGGATACACCTGATGAAAACCCTTTTGTATCTGTCATGAGCTTGGATAACCTTGAGGATTTAATTGAACCTTCGAATGTGCATGTGATATATGGACTTTCAAAAGACTTTAATCTCAATGGATTCAGAGTAGGCTTCATTATAGATCAATACAATCCTCTTTTACGAGAAGCACTTCTTTCAAACAAGTAATGTATCTTGATGACGGTGATATAAAATATGAATCATATATACTAATACATCTATATCTATAATAGCTCTTTTAGTCATTTATCTACAATAGTAGATCGTATGCTACTGAACATGCTATCTGATAAACTATGGGTTGAAGAGTAAGTATGATTATTTGACATTTCTTATTAATCCATCAATACTAATTTTTTCACCATCTACCTCTATAGTTTCCTCAAGACCAATCAAGAAAGACTAGCAATGGCGTATCTAAAAGCTACAAAGGTTTTGAACGATAACCAATTAGACTACATTCCATCTGTAGCAGGCCACTTTATATTTTTAAATTTGGGAAAGACATTTGAGAGCATCCACGGCCGCAAAATGACATTTGAAGATGAAAATGAACTCAAAAAGAAACTGCTATGTAACGGTGTTTACATTGTGCCTGGTTATGCATTCCATTGTCATCAGCCTGGTTTTTTCCGTTTGACCTTTTCAGTACTGCCAGAAGATTTAGAGGATGGTTTGATGATTGTTTTAGGCTCATTACATTAATTAGAATATAGTTTATATCCATCATTTTTATCAATAATAAAATTTACATTTATCTTAATAATAGACACATTATTTAATTCTACTTTTTCCAATTGAAAGTAAAAATGAATCTAGTTTATACCAATGCTATTTGTTTACAGCTCTATTATTATTTTTATAAATCACTATCATCATATCCACAACTGACAATCAACAATAACTAAACAAAGTTTTACTTTACAAATGCCTTTGGACCAAATGTTCATTTAATGATGGTAACCATGACAACCGGCCATGGCTACCTAATAAAAATACACCATTGTAAACCCCCTTCCAAACAATATCCATCCTTTTTCTCTCTCTTTGCTACACATTAAACAAATACAATAGTAAAAAAAAACCACGCTATTGTGTATGTAAATCTAGAATCTTTAATTACTATTTTTTTTTTCGTCTTTTTTTTTTTTTATAAAATATTTATAGAAACAACTTGTTATAATACATTTTAGTGAACCACTTGAATACCAACACTCTTTGCAACACCAATGATACTACTGCAAATACTCTCCAACGACAAGTGCTTCAAGTTGGCGTCTTGCTGTTTCAACTTTGCAATCTCATAAACGTGTTTCAAGCTCACTGAACCAACTACCTCGGTACCAGGCTTGGAGGCGCCCTTGCTGATGCCAGCTGCTCGCTTTAGTAAATATGTTGTAGGTGGTGATTTGACAACAAAGGTGAATGTGCGATCGGGCTTGATGGTAATGACGGTTGGTAAAGGAGTGTCGGTTGCAATGTGTTTGGTCTTGTCATTGAACTGTTTACAGAAATCCATCGACTTGACACCACGGGCACCCAAGGCAGGTCCAACAGGTGGACTGGGTGAGGCCTTTCCTGCGCCTACTAAAAGGCGAACAAGCACTTCAGCAGCCTGTTTGCTTTTGGACATTTGCTATATATTATGTATGTTGTGTGTAGAAAGAAAGGTTTAAGAAAAAGTGATATTTGCTGTAAGGGAACACCACACCCCCTCGCTAAGCGTGACTGAGTATTAGCAGTCACACGTCATTGAAATTAATTTTCGTCTATTGATATGCTGGGATTGATATCTCGTTGCCCAATAGTTAGGATATGTAGTACTAGAAACCCTTTAACTTACCACATCGAGGACACATTTTCGACTATAATACTAAATGCTTTGAATATCCGTACTATTATCTCGCAAAAGTATCTATCTATCATATCTTGAGAGAACTGTTCCCATTTTGACTCGGAGCGGACAAGTACGTTTTTTATGAATCATAGTGAAGTGAGTGAAAGAAAGAGAGAGAAAAAGAAAAACAAGCTTCCTTTTATTGTACTTATAAGTAAATCTTTTGATAAGTAAATTCACGCTGTATAAGATAATCAAAGCATCGTTCTCCTCCTTATTCGTACTAGATAAACTTGATCTATTTATATAAGGAGTGTGTTCATTTCCTATATCAATCAATGACGCCGTATTGTGCTCATGAATGAATGAGACTGACAACATTCACCCATATTATTTGAAGTGAAAACAAGTATATAACAATGATAAAACAAGTGATATGAAACCACGATGGAAATAAAAAGTGCAGCTGAGAAGTTTGGGCTTAGACATTACATTAATTTAATTTGTAGTGAAAAGTGTAGTGCATGTAACAATATCCTTTAATTGTAATAGCCCCTCAAAGCTAAATTGGCTTTAAATACAAAACCGATTCCAGGATGCCAAGTTGCCAGATAAAACGCATAAGAATAAATGACACTATTTTATCTCTTTTATTTCCCTTTCTCTTCCTTTCTTAATATAAATTTTAAGTATGGACAGTAAAGCGGAATCTGACCAGTGCTACAATGAATTAATCAAGCAAATAAAGAAGCTTTTTATTGACATTCAATTACAAAACCACCTTAAAGAGAGACTACAAAGGGACAGCTACCAATACATGTACGTTTTCTTTTTCTTTTTTTCTTTTTAAAAAAAAAATGATAATCTAAAAAACGTACTGTTGTTCATTATATTGTATCTAGAGATATCTATGGTCAACTGGCAGAATATCATGAAGCCATTTCATCTCTCATTCATTCCATCTCACATAATTTAGTGAAAGCTGACAATGCTGAACAAGTACAGAAAACAAGCGATAAAGGCAAGTACAATAAGTAGAGTATTGTATATATTAATATCAAGTTGAATATACAGACTTGACGAAGCTCTATTCTGACGCAGTCTCGTTACATGCCGATATAAGTCAAGCCAAGGGCGACAAGCAGCAGGACATTAAAAGGACAAGCAGCTTCATAGACTACTATTCATACGAATCCAGAAATACCAGCAGCTCCAATATCTCGTCGTTGAACAACTCTGTAAAAGAACTGATTAAACTTGAAAACAAAAGATTTGAGTTGGAAAACCAGTTGTATAATAAAACAAAGCAAGTAAATAAACATGAAATACGTCACGGCAAACAACTAATAATAACAATATACTCGTATTCATTTTTAGATGTCAAACAGAAATATGTGCTTGTGATATAATAGCTTCAATCGATAAAGCCATACACAAATAACCCCAATTACCCTATTTACTTTTATTTTACTGTTCTATTCCAAATAAAGTGTCTTTAAAACAAGTAGCAATCCAGCTTCCAATTCCTCCCATGTCAATGCAAAAGTGAGCCTAAAATAGCCAGGCTGAGGGCAGTGGAATGCAAGGCCAGGCACAATATAGACCCCATTCGATATCATCTGTTTTCTGAGCACATCTTCATCTTCAAACGTCATTGGACGTTGGTGCACCTTTTCGAATCGACTAGCAAGATTTAAGAGTAGGAAGGGGCCTGCTTCGGATGGAATATATTCCAATGCATTCTCGTCCAAAAAGCGAATTGTTTTCTGGTAATTCTCTGCCAGTCTCTGTTGATTCACAGCCAAGAAACTGAAATAGTGTCAAGTTAATAATAATAATAATGACAGGTTTTTATATTATTAGAGAAAGCACGTACTTTTCAACCCAATCGTGATCGGAAAGCATATTGACTAGCATGCGATCCAGAATAGTCGACATGTAGCTAAACACGCTATAAATACACATGGAAGGCATTAGTGTATGCATTTATATACAAACAAATGACACGAGGCTTACTTGTTTCTCCCGAGCGCTCTTCTTAGCGGTGGATTGTGCTGGTCAATAATGAAACCCACGCGATAGCCATTGATATTGAAATCCTTGGATAGGCCATAAAGCACATGGACATATGCGGGGTCAATCAGGTCTTGTAGGTTGGCCAGACTCATGACTGAAATAAAGGGATTTTCTTTGCGGTCAGCACAGGGTAAAAGATGCCCAAACGTGGAAAGTGCATAGATTTCATCAAACACAGCATGCAGCGAGTGGTTCTTTGCAAACTTTAGAAATGTATGTATATCTTGAAGCGTATAGCATCTACACACTCAGCGTGAGTATTCTATTGTTATCAGTCTACTCTTTCCCCTTTTTACCTTCCCAATGGATTGCTAGGGTTGGTAATGATAATGGCGGTGATCTTTTTACCTGCAGCAACAGCTTCAGAATAAGTGGTTTCCAACAAGTCTAAGCTCACAGAGAGCTCCTCTGTTTTTGGGTTATGGAAAGGGTAGATATTCACGCCAGAATCCACGCAAATGTCTTTATCAAATGCACCATAATAAGGAGCCTGGATCATGACATAATCTCCAGGATCGGCAATAGTCATGGTCATGTGATAGATTGATGCTGTTGCACCTGTGTGAGTAAATATGTGCTCTGGCAAAACAGGCATGTGCGTCTTGAAATGCTTGTTTATAATGTTGGCCATGGCGCTTCTTAATTCAGCGGAGCCATTGGGTTCACCGTAGTTGGAATCCTACACAAGAGACTTGATTAGCAAACCGGTCAGGATGGGTAGCGAATGAGGCTCACCTCAAGCGTGATATCGAGACACGCTTTACTCTATTCAATAGCAATGTTTAGCGACTCTCTCTTTCTCGTGTTTTATTCTTTTTAATACCTTTTCAAACATCTCGGCAGCCATGAGGTCGTTATGAGCAACACCCAGGTTGAGTGCACCTTCAGGGTTATGGATTGGGTGGCGTAAAAGAGGGATGGTCTCGCCCAGAATTCGATTCAATGGGCTTGTAACAGCAATGGAAGCAGCAGCTCGGTTTGACAGTTTCATTTGCGTCATATTATGCAATATAAAGAGATGGAAGAAAGAAAAAAAGAATGCAAAAAGATGGTTTTATAAATATTTATTGGATTTAAAAGCCAGCAGCAATGCACTTCTGTAGAACTTTTCTATTTTGTATAATAATAATAATAATCATAATAAACACCAACATGTCATATGCTATCCTTCTTTATAGACATGAGTAATCTATGCGATAAGGTGCTTTATCTGCTTGAGAATAAATACAATGCTTTTTGGCATCTTGCCATTGTATTTGATGGAAGATGACAATGCTTTGTATCAGATTGATATTCTTTGGTTTAAAATGGCGACTCGAGTATACTTGTGTACACTCGTTTAAATCCACATTAAAATATGCTTTATATATATAGAATGGTCTTGTCCATTTACTATCGAGATATAGGTAGTTTCTTCATTTCACTGTGCCAAGTTACAAATATAGTAATTTACAGGTATTATTATATTTTAAAGTGTCAAAAAATACACGTCATGACTCCAACTGTCAAAGCTGACCTTTTATAAGCCATAAATACCCCTTTTTTGCTGTCACTATACTTGTTCTTTAAAAGGAAATAGGCTTCTATGTATATTTTGGTATACACTATTTTATTACTATTGATATCAAATGGTTGGGAAATTAGGCTTTTTGAAAGTCGGCGTCACATGTTTTTTTTTTATTAA
>VCJM01000780.1:20598-31286 GCA_024139495.1 Backusella sp. ASU-2019c | reverse complement strand
AAAAAAAAAAACCAGTGCAAATACCAAAATCAAGCAAGAATCACCTTTTTATACCATGTAAAGTATATTATAATATGTCGTCATTATCTTTATTTTTAGAATCGAGCAGAATAGGTATACATATGTACATTAAACATTAAATCGAGTGACTAAAAGTCTATAAAATTAGTTATATGAAGAAACTCAGATTAATAGTTCTGGTTTTTCTTTTTTTCTTTTATTTTCTCTTTTTCGTTTTTGATATCATGGCACTCATCTGTTGTCAAAACAAAAGAAGACACCAGAAAATCCGAAATCCTGAATTATTGGTGGGGATCTTCGCTTCTTTTCTTTTTTTTCTTTACTATATGAGTATTTTTAATTTAATATAATCATAATAGAAGAGGCCATGAATGACCAACTCCTACTTAGTGGTTGACAAGTCATATAAAATCTCGTGATAATCAAAAAAGTTCATTGTTGCCTCCTAAACGCATTTTACCAGTCAAGTAGTCTCTCCTATTTTTACCCAACTCCTTGCTGCATTTTCTTTTATGATATCTATAAATCAAAATAGACTACAGTTTTTATACTCCCTTCTCCACTTACCTAAGATCTATTCCCCTTCTTTACTAAGAAAAAGAACTCCGTTTTGTATCGAGCTGTTCCTTGCTGAATTAGAGATAATCTGTATACCATACATTTTGTTTTATTTTCATCTTGTATCTCTCTTTTTCTCTCTCTTTTCTCTTTTCTCTCTTTTTTCTCTTCTCTTCGCTTTCACTCTTTATTTGTTGATTCCCTTTTTTGTATATTAAACCCCCAAAGTAAGTTGCAAACAGACTTATATTACTTATTTATATAAACAACTTATTTATATCTTATATATTTATAAATAAACTTTTTATTTACCCTTTTGCATAGGATGGATGAAGCAGGCGTGCCAATATGGGCAATAGTTGTAATTGTAGTTTTAGTTATCGTATGCGTCTTATTTACAGCATACTTTGTACGACATCGACGAAACAAAAAAAAGACAGACACTAAAGTTTCATCCGTTGAATCGCTTCAAACACTAGTGACCAACAAAAAAATCGATGAAAAGAAAGTAATAAACCCAGCAAATTCAGTATCTGTTGCTGTAAACGAAGCCCCTCCTTTGGAGAAGAGTTACAACAATAAAATCACGGATGAACCCGCATCAACGGCTGACGAATCACAGCATGATTTTCAATCTCCTCCTGAGCCTCCACAGGAGATCAAAATTTCACTGCCACTGCCACCCCCTTCGACTTGTTTTTTCTCTGATAAAATGGAACTCAATAATTCACAGACACACGATTTTTATGATATGTTTGTCAAAAAAAACGAGAAAACAAGCAATGACGACGGTTTTATTTCCATTGACCTAGATATGCCTTCTTTTTACACTAATACAGCAACTACTTTACAACAAAAAGCAGCCACACTAAAAAGTACGTTACGTCAATCACTTAGGCGACAAAAATCAAAAAATAAGGCACCTGCCCAAAACTTATTTTTACAACAAGACGAGAGGAAAAATTCAGGGGAGATGGTGACACAAACAAAGACTTCATATGAATATCAACCGCCTGAATGTAAAGAACCTACGAATCAAAGCAAGCCTGTTTCTGAATCTACAAACAAAACTATAATACAATCGGAGGAAAATGTGACCAATTATTCTTCTAAAACTGGCACGTTAGGTCGCCGTGCAATGCTTAACCTTCAGACATCATTTCCTCAAATAGAAGAACCGGAGGAGGATTCACCAATGACACCTAATACACAGCAGGAGCCAGTGCGCGCAGCTAAAAAAGTCATAAGAACAGCTTCCAAAAAGACTAAAACGATGTCCATGATCGTCAACGAAGGATCGGCGGACCAAGAAATCTCTCAGGGACAAGACTTGGCTGGTGAAAAAACGTCCACAAAGCATGGATCAGTGCGCTACGCTAGTTTTAGAGGTCCGCGATCAAATGGAGAGCACATCACATTGACAACCGGCTCCATGAGAAGAATGGTGCGTCAAAGTGTAGTTTACGACGAAGCACTTGCTATACCGCCACAAATGGCCTCTGTAAGTGGGAAAAGTACATCAAATAGGGCTAGTCACGGCCCTGCAGCAAGCGTCCTTGAAATTGCTGGATGGTGGGATGCACCAAAATCACAAACCGCTACAGATACGAAAATAATTACTCAAGATGGGACAGGAAGTGTTCGCAGCGAATCAGGACCATCTCAGTATCGTGCTTCACTCGCTTCTTCTGTATTGGTGCTGAATGGAACCTTATCTAAATCCAGCGGAAATAATGTACTCAACGGTACTTTACCAAGATCGAGCGCGAGTCTGCTTGGTGGATCACTTTCAAGATCGAATGGCAGTAGCCTGCTTAGCATTGGAAGCAATGCTGATAAAAAAGAAGATAACCCTATCGGAAATAATACATTTAGAAGAAGCACCCTGGGCAGAAATACGCTTCGTTCGCTTAGAGCTAATGCTACAAATGGTGTAAATCGTTCTCTTAAAGGTCTCTTTGATTATTCTTCAGCCAATTCTAGTAAAGTGGCCCCGGAAGATAGTCAAAAAATGGAATTGAGCACTGATTCTGTACCTGCTGCAGTAGAGCCATCGGAACTTCCAGCTTATATAAATACAGATCCTTATGCTTCTACTCGCAAGAAAAGCGTACGAGTTTCAGTTAATGCTAATAAAGAGAGACCAGTAATACCCAGTAATTATTTAACAACCTCTGAGTCATCAACCAAATATGCACTTTCAGACGACGAGGAAAATGAAACAAATATAGATACAGTCGAAAACCAACCAAGTAGCAAGCAGGAAATTAATGAGATAGTGGATACTCCAGCACAAGTTGAAAAAGAGCCAGAGATTCAACAAAACGCAGAGCCACCTTCCGGTCAAGTACACAACATCCGTCGCATGCTTCAAGATACATGGATAAACAACATGAAGGAGAGTGGATCCATGTTCAGTATATCATCAGACACTGACAGCGTGTTGGCATCACCCACGTCAGAATCATCTCCATTTTTAGCCAGCTCTGGAAATAAAATTATACCTCGCCAGCAAAATCAATCCCTACTGACAAAATCATTGCTAACTCAACAAGTCAAAAGAACATCTCAAGTACTAAAGCCTGATGAAAATGGTTTTATTCCCCAGCAAGGTCCTGAACCATCTGCTTCCTTTTCTTCATCCACAGTGCGCACAGTTGTTCCTGCAAACGAGATGCCTACTGAACCCATTAATATCCGTCAAAACGCTGTAACATCATCTCATTATTCTCCACATGGCAGTAATAAATATCAGGAATCATCCTATGATGAAAGGAGGGTATCCCCAAATAGCAGATTTTCTACCTCGCCCAACACAAACAACAACAGTGCAGAGAGCAGTAGAGGACATAGTCGAAAAAGCAGTGGAGGCAACAGCACAGCCACAGCCCTAAGGATCAGTGCAGGGTATGCAGCAAATGCAAAAACGTGGAATGGAAGAAGTCATAAACGCCCTTCTGTAGCACAATTTGGTGACACGCCTCAAGAGACAGGTTTCACAACACCCCAATCACCCCCATCTTCAACACCGACGCCAGAGCCATACGACAGCATAGGAAAGTCCAGTCATAATAAGCGTGCGTTCTTTAGTACAATGCGAAAAGGTCAAAAGAACCGAGGAAGCATCCCTTGGATGGAGGAAGAGAAGACACCTGCACAACGTGAAAGAGATCGTTATCTCGAAGGAAAATCATAAAAATCAAAAACCGAAAAAAAAAGTCTTAACATATGTTAGAATAATTTTATCATTAATTAAGGGCCCCTAATTTCCAATGTAATAAAAATAAGCATGTGAGGATGCAAAATTCGATATCCTTTTTTTTTGTCTTGGCAAAGAGAATCAAATGAAAATCAATCATTTTGTTTCCTTTATTATTTTTGTTATCAATAATTAGAAATAACTTTAAACATAAATATTAGGTGTTTGGGTTATACAATATAAATAAGGTGAATTATGTGTTGCTTTAGTTAAGCAAAAGGACACTTTCCAGCTGAAGGGGAAGCCTGCTCTCCATCTTCAGTCTTTCTGTTTTTTGCCAATTGTTTCATCAAGATACTAGCATCATAGAAAGTTTCGAGCTGTGTGTTTTTATTTTTTTAAAAAAAAAGTTAGTTAAATAAAGTACCATTCTACAGGGCAATCTATTTACCTCTTCAATTTGGAATTTCTCATTGACGGTAGCAACAGTGATACCAATTGCTTCAACAACTTCATTGGAAGCAGGGGCCTCAAGCTTCTTACCATTACCAATGTTAACAGACAAGTCACCGGTCATAGTGCCCCAATGGCTAAAGGTAAAGATGATAAATATGGCTGGTACATTTGAAGATAATTTTATTACTTACCGCCACTTAAAAGCAATGGTTGGAGGACCAGCGCTGTAAACCTGTAAGACCTCCCAAGAAAAGGTACGCATGGCGCGCTTAAAGAGCTTGTGAGACTCGCTGAAATCCATCTCACTTCCCTTATAAAGTTCAGAGTCACCAATAAGAGCATTGTAGGTACCAACCTGAAATAAACTTTATCAGAAAAAAAAACTCCCATTGACATTTTTCCGCCTTTTACCTGGAGCATCTCATCAATGGTTTGCCATTTCTGACCGTTAACAGAAAAACGGTACTTTTCGTGGTTGATTGTGCGGATCTGATCAGCACGAAGCTTATAAGACATTTCCTTTTCCCAGTTCTAACAACTAGTTGAGTAACTATTCATAAAATGACACTTATAGCAAAAATTACCTTGACCAAGTTAGAAACCAACCATTCGAGACTGCCTTCAGCGTGATTCATTGTCTTTTCTATAAGAAACATATGAGAATACTGACCTCAAGGGCTCAATGAACACCATTGTAGATAGGACAGAGAACTTACCTTTTTCAAAAGCAGCATTGACCTTGGTATAATCAGGAAGGCGGTTGTAGCGCCACTCATGTTCCTTATCATTAAGGACGGCATCAGGATCAGTCATGAAATCTGGAAGAGACATTTTTTATTAATGGGATAGCAGGAAGAGTTTGCTCAAGAATACAATTATTGGCATATGCTAATTTATAGTTTTTTTTTTTTAATCAACATTCATGTTAGTATATATTTATTTATTGTAAAAATAAGCTTTGATATAAATGGTGTGTGCGCTGTACACAGCTACTCAGTTATTCTGAGAAATATCTTGCCGAATGTAACCTTGGAATTTTAGTGGAACTGAGCACCAGCTCTTATAGAATAAGTCTAAATCATATTAGTTTTAGCAGACTTTCACTACCATTTACACATACAAATGACATTTACTTGGTTACAACAATCAAAACTATCATGTTTTAAATAACAAAGCATATCCAAAAAAAATGTACATATTCATATGTTAAAATATTTACATAAACACCTCAGTTAAATATATATAGGTGTAACATTTACAACCCGTTACACTATTTTTATTTTACCAATAAAATTACTATACGATTGCCATTCTTGCACAATCTC
Organism: Backusella sp. ASU-2019c; assembly: GCA_024139495.1. NCBI lineage: Eukaryota > Fungi > Mucoromycota > Mucoromycetes > Mucorales > Backusellaceae > Backusella > Backusella sp. ASU-2019c. The sequence continues at coordinate 25,727 of VCJM01000780.1, read as the reverse complement.
AATGTTGTATATTTTCTGATTGATGATGGCTCACTATAACCAGTTTATTTACAATGATAGGTTCAATAAAGTTATTCTCGTTTACTAATTTCTATGGGCCATTTAGAGTCATGGTAGATGGTAGTACAAGTAGATCACTTGCAAAGATAAAGTACAGATTTTAGTTTTTAGATTTATAAAAAGTGTCCAACTTGGAAATGTGTGTTCTTCGACAATGTGTGATAAACGGAGTTTTCAAAAATGATATTGATAATGTTTTTCTAATTAATCAAGTAAATATCAATGTTAAACCAGGTTCACACGACGGAACTCAATTCTTGAGCTAACAAGATAAGGCTTTCTAATGCTCTAATTTTAAAACAGTTATTTTATCTGAATAACATATGCGGATTGATATATTATTGCTTAGAGTTGGGACAATGAAAACTATTTAAAAATCGTAATGTATTGATTTTTTGTTCTGTTCGGGAAAGTAGCTATATAGCTATATTACGTGATATCTAAAAATAGGAAGTACCATAAAATGTACGAATTGACAATCAAGGCAATGATTAATAAAGTTTTCACTTGAATACAAACATTATAATTAAGGGATATCTTTATTTTAAGTCGTAATTTTTGGCAGAAGACGTCCCACTCTTTCTCTTTTTTTTTCTTGGGAAAGTAGTGCCTTGAGAGCCATTGAGTGTGTATAAAAATAATAAAGAGAAATAATGACAGGATCTTTCTAAATGGTATTATGGAAATTTCAATATTTCATTTTCGAATAGCCAAATGAACATTTCATTGCTTCCATTGATTACTTATTCTACACAAAATGAAAAATCAGGTAGAATTCTTATATAATAAAGAACTGCATTACCCAAGACATTTTAATATAAAGTATTTCGAGATTCAGGATTTGATGTAAAAGCACCAGAATATTTATTCCAATCTCTCCTTTGAAAGATAGCGCTTTCAAAATACGGAGATATATCTCCAAAGAGGTCATGATACTTTTCTTTGTTATAAAATCTGGAATTCTTTGAAAATGGATTGGATGCACCTTGATTAAGATAATATAAATATTCATTTCAATTTGACAATGAATTTTACTTACAGGTCCTAAAAATTAATATGAAAGGGCTACTTTAGTTCATTGTTTTTACATTACATATACATTCCCCTTTATTTAATAGCTATAAGATGATATTGTTGGATTTATGCGCTATATTTAGTTTCATGGTAGCATTAATAGGTCTTCAATATTGTTTCACAATTTCCTTAATTGGTCCACCACTTTCTATTAATATTAAATTTACTACCCTTAAGTAAAAACAAGTATACCATCTCTCTTTACTTGAACATTTAAATGGAAATATTTTATATTTACATTGAGAATTCTATTAAATCCTATTATGCATCGAGGACAACCATCTTTCAGGAGTTACCCAGTATTTGGATATCAAAAAACACTACTTTCGAAACTTCACCTGCTTTTACACCTATGACTATAATTTCTGAGTCTTTTAGTAGCCCAATAACTTGGAGAAAGGAAACCATTTTTATACCAAAGTAAGAAACATGTTGATCGATGACCACCGCTTTTGAACCTGGTGCCAGTGTAGTAACCTGGAAAAAAGAGACTATGGCGACTACTACTTATTGGTATTTAAAAGAAACCTTTTAAGAGACACTCTCCCACCTCCCGGTCCATCTATCAAATCCAGAAATTGTGTTACTTTTAATCTTGAGGAGCCTCAATTTACTCTTGATTCTTATGACCAGCGGAAAAACATGACGTTTGTTCCTTAATAGCCCTTATTCAGCCTCAAAAGATGAATATGATATCCAATAAACTTTGCTGAGGTTTATGATATGTGGGTGAGTTTACCTTATTACAGGAGCAACATATAGAAAACATTCAAAGAAGACCCTTATTAGGACCCTGTGAGGTCTCTTTAGCTTCAGTTTATTTTTTCGGTAACACAAGCTTAAGAGAACCTTATCCAATGTGTGAGATTTACGATACAGAATAAAAGATAATAATAAAACAAAGGAAAAAGAGGCGAGTCTCTTGTTCTCGTTTATTAGAGTAAAAATGTGAGAGAGGGCTCATAGTAAATACAAGAAGATGAAGATTAAATATTGATGGATTAACCATGTGATTAGGTATAGTTGTGGTACAAGAAACCGTTACTAAATAAGGTCGATAAATAATGGATTAGGATATTAAGTCTGAAATATGACACAATGTATAAAAAAAAATCACAAATAATTCATGTAATTAGTATATTCTATTGTATATTCTCCAAAACAGAATTCTTTGTCCAGTGAGTATTAGTTCGTGTACTTTTATAGCATTATTATTATTGGTATAAAAATAGATGTAATAATTCTACCGATATATTTGCCAAAACAGCATGAATAAACTTAACAAGAGCTTATAATTTCTATTTTAATTTATCACTCTCCGTTGTGTACCATACTTTCTAAGATACTATATTTCCTTAACTGACAGTTGATGTTTATATTTATAACAGTAATGCAGTGTAATAGATAATGGCTCTCAAATAAGGAATATGTTATTTTTATTTTGTAGTGGTGCTATTTCTTTTGGGAATGAGAAAAAAGTAGACATAAACTCACATCTCCGGTTCCAGAAGACTACACGATGCAAAATGGATTATATTACAAATAATATTGGACTTTGCATTTACGTAAAAAAAAAACTATTGTTGCAAGTATTTCCATCTTTCCTCAGTAGTTCTTCTGCTTTCTGGACATTTCCTTCTTATTTTTAAAGATATTAACTGTGGGGGTCACACGGTCTAACCCCTTTTTTTTCTTTCTAACTATATCCCAACTTCCTTTTTTAAAGGGGTCTTTTTCTATTTCTATTTTTATCGTTTCTATTCAACCAATTTAGTATCGATACTTGGAATGAAGTATCCATTTAAAAGATCGAGTCTTTACGGTGCTTATTATTACATTTATAAAGTAATTCAAGGAGCAATGATAATATCGAACAAACAAGCAAAAAAGAGATTATATATGCTTGAAATGTGAAATAACAAAGAGAAAAAGTGTTTCACCAAAGCCACATGCGCCTGTTTCATGCGTACCAGCAGCCATAATGTGCTATTTATATTTCGCCTTGATGAAAACGTATAAATACCATTCGTTTTCGATTTCTTCATGTTCAGTAACTTTTATTTTCTTTGTCACTACATATTAATAATGAAACTTTCTCTTATTATCTCTACCGTTTTTGCTGCTGCTTTTGTCCAGGCTGTGCAATACACCACTGTATTTGATAGTGCCTCTTCTGCCCATAACTGTGCAAAAATCGATGGTTCTTATTTAAAAAAGGTTTCAACCTCCTACCGTCTCTCTGGTTCTGTTCTTATCCTCAAAAATGATAGAGAGTACAGTGCTGCCATTGAGCAAAACATTCGCGAAGTCTGCGGTAAAAACGGTGAAGTCATTAGTCAAACACATACATAATGCTCATTATTGTACTTGCTATGCCAAATTATGTAAAAATGATCGAATAAATTTTACAAATAAAGAAAGCCTCTGAATTTAAAAATTTAGCGTTTGTAAAGCAAGTCTATTTGATGTGCTGCATTCGTCTATTACATATGGATAGGTTTTGTCATAATTTAGTTATTATTGTTATAAGAACAGGTTTTCATGAATGGATGGTATTGATGTTGAGATCTGATAAATCTGGTCACTTTCAGAATTCATTATAAAACAACCTATTTACCACTCCAATGATTCATTTTTCGCAAAACTAAATACAAATGTAAAGGGTGGGAAAGGAAGGCAAAAGTCATAATGGTTTCTATGCCTGAAGCATCACAATCATATAGCCAAATTATAATTTTAAACGCAGCAAAACATTGGCGTGTCTCTCTTTTTTTTTGCGGACTTTATGAAAATAGCCCCACATGAATGTTTTTTCCTTTTTCTTCTTCTTTAATTCATGCAAAATAAAAAATAAACAGTAATATGGTAAAGCAACGTGTTACAATTATCGGTTCTGGTAACTGGTAAGTCATATCGATTATAAATGATGCTATATGTAACTAACAGCTGTAGTAAAGGGGTTCTGCCATTGCGCGTGTATGTGCCCAGAATGTCATTCGACACCCCGACTTGTTTGAACGTGAAGTACGAATGTGGGTTTTTCAAGAAAAAATTAATGGAAGAAACTTGACAGATATAATTAATGAAAAACATGAAAACGTAAAGTAAGTAAATAGATTTAGCCACTGTTACCTCTATTATTGGTAACAAGAGATGAATAGATACCTCCCTGGTATTAAATTGGGCGACAATGTCGTTGCCATTCCAGACGTCAAAGAGGCTGCAAGAGGAGCCAATGTAGTTGTATTTGTGTTGCCACATCAATTTGTGTACAAAGTGTGTGAAAATCTCCGTAATGTCATTGACCATGACTGCAAGGCTATCTCTCTTATCAAAGGTCTTGATTACAAAAACAATAACCTACTGTTATTTTCTGAAGAAATCGAAAAGATTCTTGGAGTTAACTGTGCAGCACTCAGCGGGGCAAACATCGCCAGTGAAGTGGCCGAGGAACAATTTGGCGAGACAACTATAGCTTGTAAAGATAAAAAAGAAGGAGAAATATTTTTAAAACTGTTTCATACAGACTACTTTGATGTTAATGTTATCGCCGATATGAGAGGACTCCAGGTTTGTGGTGCACTAAAAAATGTTGTTGCTCTTGGTGCAGGTATTTGTGATGGTCTTCGTTATGGTAACAATACAAAGTCTGCCGTTATTCGCCGTGGTCTGGTAGAGATGCGTAAATTTGGTAAAACTTTCTTTGGTGGTGTACATACCGAGACTTTCTTTGGTAAATAGCAATGGTAAAGTAAAACTCCAGATGTTTACTCACTTCTTGATATATAGAGTCATGTGGTGTGGCTGATCTTATTACAACTTGCTCTGGTGGTCGTAATAGAAAAGTAGCAGCTGCTTTTATTAAATCAAAAAAGACAATCGATGAAATTGAAAAGGAGATGTTGAATGGCCAGAAGCTTCAAGGTACGACAACATCCCAAGAAGTCTATCATTTCTTATCAGCAAGAAACATGACCCAAGCGTAAGTTCCATTC
>VCJM01000778.1:794-10956 GCA_024139495.1 Backusella sp. ASU-2019c | reverse complement strand
TATAATACTAATAGTCTAATTGATCTTCTTTGAGCGACCACCGGCAGCAGCAGCCGTTGCCTTGCGAGCAGCCGATTTTCTCAAGACATCCTGTACCTGATCCCTAGCAGCGACCTTTTCCTTTCTTTCCTTTTCCATCACAACACTGTCTGCCAAGACCGAATGGAATGCATAATAAATACCTACAAACAGCGAGATAAACATGATGCCAATGGTGACCTTGAGGGTCAATGCCTTGAATTGGATGACATATGCAGCGAGTGTGGCCAGGCCATCGAGACGTGTAGGAAACACTTTAATCAAGACCAAAAGCAATACGTTTTCAACAAGATCGGTTGCCATGTTCAAAAGAGGAACCCAGACACCGGGACGGATGGCTTCGGGGGCCTTTTTGTATGCCCACGTACAAATCAAACAGATGGGGATGGTGCGTGCAAGCACAAACACACAGTCATAGAGTAGATACGATTGGTACGCAAGACGGCCCTTGCTGCCATAGTTGTTTAAATAGCGAAACACTTGCTCGCCGTTCCACACGTCTTGGTACTCGAGAACATCAAGTGTGGCTTCACCGGTTTCGTCAATACCCAACGGGTTGACAATCTACATTGATGGTTAGTTTTTTTTTATACTCGTCCTTCTTAAAAACAAGACACTTTACCATTGCATACTTGTAGAGACGATCGAGGGTAATCTTTGCAATCACAACAGCAAAGATAATAATACGGGCATTCTGCACTGAACGCAATACATCTTGAGAGAACTTTGGAAAAGGATCCAATCTAAACGGCATGTTGGGGAAAATAATAATAAAAGAAAACGTGAAAGACGAAATAAATTAAAACACGAGGGGGGAGAGCTCTCTTTTATTTGCGGGTAAAGAAAAAATATATCTTTTTTCCGAGATTTTCATATTGTTTACCATTTTGCGTTTTATTCCGATTTGAAGAAACCAATTTAACCCAATGAAAAAGCCAATGCAAAATCCAATGGGGATATCGCATTTGTTTCTCTCTCAACTTGTCAAACTGACGAATGAAACACAAGAAACTGTCGTTTTTTTTGCATGCGTTGCGATAGCCCTTTTTTGAAGAAACCAGTCACATCCATTATGTGATGAACCCCCTCAATTTATTTACATGACATTTTTTTATTATTATTTATTTACTAAATAAAAAACATGTTCAAGTCCTTGATACAAGTACAGCGACCCGCAAGTCGCCTATTACGCCCTCACAACACATGCCTGGCACGACGCCTATTCACAACAGAAACAGAGCAGCCTGTGGTCAAAGAAGTGTATCGAGCAAAGCAACGCAAGTTTGGCATAGGTACCTTGCTGCTCTGCACCATTCCCTTTGTGACATTTGGACTTGGCACCTGGCAAGTCCAGCGTTTGCGTTGGAAGGTCAATTACATTCAAACACTCGAAGATAGAATGGATAGAGAGGCCATTCCTTTACCAAAACGTATAAAGTAAGCGTTGCATTTTTGAAATAGAAAAAAAACCCAGCACAGCACTTATCCACCCCCTTTCCTTTTCAATAGTCCTGACGTACTCCAGGATTATGAATATAGAAAAGTGTATGCACGCGGGCATTATAGACACGATCAAGAGTTTTTATTGGGTCCCCGTACACGCGGTGATGGCGTGGCTGGTTATTTTGTCATTACCCCTTTTGAGCGTGATAACGGCACCACCATTCTTGTCAAGCGAGGTTGGGTCTCGCCCGACAAGAAACTGCAAAAGAACAGACCTGACAGTCTCGAGCAAGGCGAGGTCACTGTCGTAGGCTTGCTTCGAACAAATGAAGAGGTAAATAGGAAGAAGCTTTTAAAGGACGATTGAATTAAATGATAAAGTAGAGAAATACATTCACACCTGATAATGATGTAAAGGGTGGACAATGGTATTGGGTGGATGTAGATACCATGGCTGAATTGACAAATGCACAACCCATCATGGTCGAACGTGTCTCAGGTAAGAAAGAGGAATAAAGAGAGAGAGTGTGTTGCTTACAAATACTCCATAAAAAAGATTCGTCACCTTCTGTGGAGTACACGTTTATCGATAAAGGTGTCCCCGTGGGCAGATCACCCATTGTTGAAGTGCGCAACCATCACTTGAATTACTTGATTACATGGTATTCTCTGTCTGTTGCAACTACATTTATGCTTTGGAAGGTGCTCAAGAAACCACCTGCTCGTCCCGTCAAGGTGAAACGTCTTTGAATAAACATTTGTACTTTATATATATAATAGAAGAGGGGTATACACAGTTATATAAATAATAAGAAGAGATAAACTACTTTTCATCTAAATCTAATTGAGTGACTCGCTTATTCAATACACTTTTTAATTCATGCACCATGGTTTGTGAATCCATTCGGTTTGCCTTTTCTTCCGTCTACATATACACAAAATGAGTGGTCTATTCACATCCAATTCCTTTTCTCTTACCTCTTTTACTCGCTTCTTTTTCATTTGGTCAATACGTTCCTGTCGACTCATCTTGCTCTTTTCTTTTGCATTCTTCTCGACCACGCCCGAGATGGCCTCAAACACAGAGGCCTTTGCGGGCATGGGCAGGTTCAAGATATCAGAGACGTCCTCTGAATCCAGCAATAAGCCCTTTCCTTCTGTTTCCTCGATATTCCCCTCATCTTGCTGTTTCATCTTGGGTGATTGGACGGGGGAATTGGGCAGTGTGGATGGCTTTAGATAGTTTTCGAGTATGGATTTACCAAGCTCCCATTCCACAAGCATATCCTCAAATGCCTTTTGAACCGAGAGGTATTCTTTTAATAACCTTTCGTGTGACTCTGCTGACTGGTCTATTAGAGTAGAGTAGAATAGAATGTATAAGTTTATAGATAATCCATCTACTCTCTCTCTCTCTTACCTGAGTTTAGTTCTCTTACGCCTTCATTACATAAATACAGCTTTGCTTCCATTGTACGTGTTTGTTGTTCAAGTGATGCCAATCGATGCACGAATTTTTGTAGCCTTGCATCCGATAGCTTTGTATTTGTTTTTATATCTTGATTTAACGGTGTATCTAAAATAGAGTTATCAAGTCAATAAATAAAATCACACCATAAAATAAAAAAAAGCTATAACGTACAAAACTCAGCTTCCAGGGCACCGACAATGTCGTTCATACAGACCTGCACCTCGGACTCCAATCTCTCAAGCACCTGATGGACGGTTCTCCAAGCAGCCAACCCATGACGCTCCTGCTCCTCCAGCGCCAGCAAATTGACCATACACTCCCTCCGCTTGGAATGCATGATGTGGTTCAGCTGTTTCAGCTGGTCCAGCGTGTAGCCATCGTCCTCTTCCATCACGGCCGACAACGATGCAATGGTGTCCACATTGTACATGTCGTAGAGCGTGCCCACATTCCTCTTATTTTGCACATCCACAAGATCAATGATGCCCTCCTCAAACAATATAAACATACGACGCAGCGTACCCGCAAGCTTGTTGCGTAGATAGATGCATTTGCGCCGCTCCTTGTTTTTGGGGTTTTGCTCGATGCGTGAGATGGGCGAAAGCGGCGTCGACAGTCGATACCCGCGCGAGACGAGCTCAATCTCCTGTATGGTGATCAGCACACGATGCACTTTTTGATCAAACCCTTCGCAGTGTTCGATGAGCGATTGGAGTTTTGTGAGGATATGTTGATATAATTGACGAATGGCAGATCGACGCTACAAAGGGGAGTTAGGAGAAAAAAGGAATGCTAAAAAAAAAAAACGGATATCATACCTTGTGTCTGTAAAAGAAAAACAATGAAGCAGATGCCGAAAAAAACAAGGTCAAGACAGGCAGCCTGAACGGTTGAAGGTAGAACTTTTCAACTCCGAGTAACACAACAAGACCCGAAGACATGGCAGCAAGAGGTTTGGAAAAAGCCAATGTCTTTTTGACGGGCGGCAGCTCTTCCTTTTGATAGCCCTGGTGATGCACCGATAGCTTTTGGCTTAGTAACGGGGACGTCACCACAATGTATTTGAATTTCTCTTCAAAGGCGTTTTCTTCATATCTTGGTAACGAGGTTGAATATGCGTCCTAAACTTGTGATGTGAGCCCCCCCTTTCTTTCACGATTTAACCATCACCCACTTACATGAAAAAGCGATTGTTTCCATAGCCGAGACCAATCCACTGTCAGTAACTTTCTTGTCTTTGGCCGTGAAGAAAAGGACGTTTCTACTTTTATGGGTCGCTCGATGCTATCGATGGCTAAAAAGAGGAGATTAGTCTTTTGTCATGTTGTTTTGATCGCTGCTTGTTTTACATTGTAAATAGTCAGCAAACGGAGTGTCTTCATAAACAACTACTTCTGACATTTTCTATTATTATAATAAGTGTTGAGAGAGAGAAAGAAAAAAGTAGATAAATTAAATAATAAAAAAATGAAAACTTTAAAAATGAGATGACACACATGGCCAACTAAATTCTTTGTTTTGATTGGTGTACATTCGTATCCAAACATTAAAGTATAATGACTCGGAACACTTTATTAAAAGTGTATAAATCAAGAAGGTCCAATATTTTTATATTCTTGGTCATGGATTGATATGGATCGATGCCTACTTTGCATTACTTGCATTTAATATGTCCATTACACAACGGATGTACCTGAGGATTTAATTCTCATCTGTTTATGTTGCAAAAAAAAGCTTAAATATGAGAGACATGCTTTTGGATACATCTTGATCCTACATTTGAAAATCATATCCTTTTCATATCATTTATTATTCGTATTGGATTCAATATGGAATATATTTCCATTAAAATTGGTGCAACATGTCTAAACTTAAAACAGACCTTCCTTTTGAAGAATCATTAAAAACAAAGTAAAAATCACTCGACATCATATTAAATGATCCCATGTATTTTCTATATCGTCTTGTGGATGTCTACGAAGGATTGATCGGTTCCCCCTTTGTTATAGGCACAGATGAAAAGGTTTGGGGCGAGCTTGCTGATCTTCATCTGGGGACAAGCCAAGCATGTGAATATGTATTCCGGATGTGGTATCTTTTGGAAATTGGCATGGTGATTGTTTTGATATGGCACATTTTATACTGGACAAGAGAGCAATTTATGTCCGGAGAAAGCCTTTTTATACAGATTGAAATTAACGCTGTTTCCATGGTAATTATTTATATGAATAAAGTTTTTCGGAGCAACGGTTAAAACGCTACAGAGATACGGCCCCCCCTTTTTTTTGTCAGTGGCATTTATATCGCGAAAGAAGAAAAAGCGTAAATGACTTTGGCGCTTGATTTTTAAAACTCAAATCTGTCTTTTTTGGCGTATTTTTTTTTTCAACTTTTTTTTCGTTTTCTTTTTTCTTTATAAACGTCAAACAAACGTATTGAAACAATAAAATGGCTTCCAAGGCAACAACGACTTACATTCTAAATGTATCAAGTTCCATGAAGGATCAGGAAAACGAAGGGTTCCAAAAGGCGTTGAACATTGTTGTGAATTCCATTGAAAACAAAGTAACAAATAAACATAAATGAATGAGAGAGAGCGAGTTGTACCCATTAGTACTATTGTCTAGGTTATCACTAAAAGAAAGACAGACTTAGTATCTGTTTTACTTGCTGGTACACCAGGTAAACTTGAATATGAGCAATATAAACACGTCTGTTAATATCCATTTTTGACAACAAGAAACTGCAAATCAATTGGCTGTTACTCAAGGAGGCTATGATCATATCACCGAGCTCTGCGATATATGCCAACCGGATTTACCTCTTTTAAAAGCATTAATGAATACAACAACAACAGGAGATCCAAACATCAAAGCAGATGGTAATTGTAAAAATAGAAACATGGATCAGAGAACACTATTAATGTGTTGGCATAGTACTTGATGCATTGATTATTGCCATTTATATGACGGAGCAAAAGTGTAAACAGCTCAAATATATCAAACACATCACGTTGCTAACCGATAGCAGCCAAGAAATCGATTGGCGTGACTTTGACGATGTCAAAGGTATGTTGGTCAGCAATAACATTGCATTGACAGTCGTGTAAGTTTGCCTTCATAAAACATACAGTGTTTTATTTATATATATATCTTTTTAGTGGCGTTGATTTGAATGAAACCACAAAAGCCAACGAAAACTACACCCAATGGAAATCATTGACCGAGTCCATCGCAGATGGCGTGCTGTATTCACTGGACCAAGCCATGGAAGAAGTGTATGGATTCCGCAACAAGATTGTGCGAGCCACGCCCGTCTACACGGGCTTTATGTACTTTGGCTATACGCCCTATGATAGTACCGATGTTTGCTCCATCAGTTGCAAAATGTATTTACGCACAACGGCATATGCAAAATCGTTATCGACCAACATGTACTCGACATTGAGTGAGGGACCGACGCACGCTGTGGCGAAACACAGAAAGTATGTCCTTTCTCCCGAGGCCAACATGGGCGTCGAAGAAGACGATGATGGCGATGAGGTCGAGGTTGATGAGGTTGACCTTGAAAAGGGGTTTCGATTTGGAAAGAGCGTTGTCAAGGTATCCTCTGATGAATTGGATTATTCCAAATTCCATATGCAAAGAGAATTGACCATTCTCTACTTTGTTCCATTGAGTGCTGTAAGTTTATATAATACATTTGTTATGATCTATCTTGTTAAAAAAAAATCCGTCCCCTAGCTCCCTCGTGATTATTATATTACAAAAACACATGTGGTCGCTGCCGGCGATGTCCAAGCAGAAGAGGCGGGTCGTGCTATCGGCGCCCTTGCTCATGCCTTGTTTGATAAGCAAGTCGGTGCTATTGCACGCTGGGTGCAAAAAGTAGGTCAACCGCCCAAAGTAGGTGTTCTACTTCCCCATTTCGAACCTGGCGTTTCCATACTTCATTTTATACAGGTAAAGTGAACTCTATCTTGTCCGTCATCTAAAACACTCAAAAAAAAATATCCACTAGTTGCCATTTGCAAACGATGTTCGATACTTGAAATTTGATCCCGAACCCAAGTTTAATAGGGATCCAAACGATGAAGAAGCGGATCGTTTGATGGATGAATTCATTGACAGTATGGATATTGGAGACATTGAAATGCCAGATCCAGAAGATCCAACAAAAACATGGTATGTTGCATATATAGATTTATCCTCTCCTTTTTATTCATTCCATCCTTTTTTTTTATAGCACAAAGGAATATCTCATACCTGAAGAAACATTCAACCCATCCGTTTATATGATTGAGAATGCCATCAAAAAACGTGCACTGAATGGAACCGCACCTCTTCCGGAGCTTGATCCTCGTCTAAGATCAAATATCGAACTATTGCCTCAACTTGAAGAGGTGTCAAAAGAGTATGGTAAAAAACTACAGGCCATTTACAATGTCAAAGAAGGTAAAAAAAGAAGAAAAAAAGGAATATTGAAGACAGTCAACTCATATCCCCATAGTGCCAAAGAAAAAGAGGGATGAATACACAAATAGACAAGGTGAGGATCAACCCAACGTGGATACCATTCTTCAAGGAGACCAGGAGCCACATGACGAAAACCACATCTCCAATATCCTTCGTATCGATGTGCGCAAAATCGGTATGGAGGATCCTCTGGCCGACTTTAATGCCATGGTCAACAATACAGAAGAGGATCTTGTTGAGTCTGCCGTCAAACAGTTGGGTGATCTTAGTGTGGAGCTTGTGTCCACCTCCTTTGGTGATGCACATAGTAAAAAGGCCATTCGTTATCTTCAAGAAATGAGAGGAGTGGCAGTGAAGGTAAAATAAGAAAATAAAAAGTGGTAAGGAGATGGATTCATGGGCTATTTAGGAAGATGAAGCGGAAACATTCAACAATACCTTGTATCGATTAAAAGAGTGGTACAATACACATAAAACTTTGGCAGGCTTTTCGTTCTGGAAATTATTAAAGGAATCCAACATGACATTGATATCAAATGAAGAAACAAGTGATAGAAAAGTACAGGATGTGACGAAAGAAATCGCTCTCAAGGTAAAAAGGATGAACTGTAAAATAAGGGGTGATATTGATTGATTCTCACGCTATAAATTATTCTAGTTTCTTGAAGATGAACCGAATACAAACCAGAATCCTGATATTATGGTGGATGATGATATCGACATGTGGGATGATGATGATTTGGTAAAGTGTTCATGTTTTAAAAAATGTTGCTTGGATTTCGACATTAATCGTGTTTGTTTTAGCTTGATGATTTGTAAAAAAAGGGGAGAAAACATTTTGAACATTATTCTACATCATTTATATATAGAAAAAAACCGATTATATAAAGATTTATAATTTATCAATGAAAAAAAAAAAAATGTTGTGTTTTCATTTTCATTTTAATAAGAGAATATCCCCCCCCATGAATGTTGGAACCACTGCCAGAGATATAAGCGGTTGTATATAGCGTATACCCCTCTGAGGATGCCTGGATCATCTTGGGAAACGAACAGGGAGATACAAGTGGGTTATTTGGCTTATATCCCCGAATGAGAGACCCTTTGATGAAAAAAAAAGGAATTTGGATGAGAAAAGACGCCTTTTTATAGTTTTTTCGAAAACTCATAAGACTGTGACTTTTGTTTATTGATAGATTGCTTCAAGGAAGACATCTTTAAGAAATTTATGCAATCACAAAACTTTAAAAAAAAAACCATCATCATCCTGTTATATCCTAAAACTAATAGTGTCTTTAATTGTAATGTATTTTAATCTTTTAAATTTATTCATGGTGGGTATAAGCATTTTAAAGTAAGCACTTTGTGATTTTTGACAATATGCTACTTTGAGAAGATATGATCATTTCGTAAATCCCCAGTTAAAATGTCAGGTCTGGTAAAGAGGGGGGGGGATAACTCTTGGTTTCAAGGTTTTTGGTCCGGTCCAGGTAGGTTTAATGAAGCTTGGTTCGTAGTAGGGGTGGGCTAACGTGTGTCTGGATTAGAATAGTTCCATTTACAAAAACTTGGCTGGTATTTTTTTTCAAAATTTGACAACTTTTTGTAAAAATCAATATTTTTAAAAACGGTGAAGAGGATCTATTCTTCATTATATAATAAATATATTCTCTTCAAGATTTACTTCCAACATGAAAACAAAAAAAAAGTTTCAAGTTTTGATAATTTAGACTTTAAGCCCTGAGGTTCCAAAAAAATGTCACAGAAGGGCTATTCAAGCGATTTTATTATTTTACTTGATTGATGGATTTTATTTTGCTGATAACCAGTTTGGTTGTAGCATTGGAACAAAAATGATTAATACATGGAAATTCTAACGAGGCAGTGCTGGTTGCTCGGTTGACAGCAATAAAATATACCATTGTATTGTCATATCTTATATTACCATTTAATATTATCATTGTTTACCATGTTGTCATCAATGCTAGTGGAAACCTCGTCAAGAAGTCCTCATTGGAGCTTTATCCTAAAGAATTCAACCAACTAATAAGCACAAAGAAAATGGGTGAATTCGTTTTTTATGCTCTTGCAGAAGCCGAGAACTTCAAGTGGTGCAAGCTCATCAATAAAAACGTCGTAGAGAACTTGGTCATGGTGTTTTGTCAAGGCATCAATGTGAGCCACTTTGTATTAAATATCAACAAGAAGAAAATACCACCCTGTGTTGACTTAAGCGCCGTGGATGCAGATACCATTGGCAAAGCCGCTATGCCTTTCCTCACTCACCAAGCAAAGCATATGATTGTGACAAAGATATCTGGTGCCGAGGGCCGTGTGCAATCACCTGTAGCTGATATACTACAGTGTCCTATTACAAGCAGAAAAAAACTGGCAATTGAACAAAAGATGTATGATGACAAGATAAAATACAAGGACAACAAGCGAGACTATTATATATTGTCGTTGGATGAAATGAAAAGAGCCGACTATCACATACCTCCCTTCTCGGATTCAACCATAGAGCTGCCGGAATACTGGAAAGAAACACATCCCGCGTCCGAACCCGCCGAAAAGAAGAAACTGATTGCTGTTGACAGAGCACAGCTCTGAGCTGGTTTGTCTTACGTTGATTAGCGAAGGTAATTAGAAATGGATCAAAACAAACGTAAACATACAACTCATGCCACTTAAACATAATAGAGAGACATCATTCTTGATCAAGTTGTAAAGCCCG
>VCJM01000774.1:46532-61131 GCA_024139495.1 Backusella sp. ASU-2019c | reverse complement strand
CTCAAATAATCCCAAGCCTTTAGTGGTAATGCGGAAAAGGCGTAATTCTGAGCCTATGATTGTATTTTTGTTAATTAATCAATAAAATAAAAACTAATTAAATAAAACAAACGTTTTGGATCATGTCTTGTATGTTGTTCTTTGACTAGCTTGGCTTTTGCCATTTGTGCGATGAGCCTGTGTCAAAATAAAGTGAGTAAAGTGTTTTCTTAATTATTGAGCAAAGGTTTGTTTAATCAGGCCTTCTTTTTTTTTTGTTTGGACATCGCTGAGAGCCTTTAACTTAATAATAGAAACTTGGAGCGAAAGTCTGATTAGAATGTTATATACAATTTGTGATGAAGGGTTTATATATGAATTGTTTTGTGCAAGATTATTATTCCCTACAAACAAATATCCTGGAATATTACTATCTCTTGAGTGATTATTTGTTATTAACTGGAATTGATGTCGTAGTATTCTTGAGCCAATGAAATTTAGTAGAGTCGAGGCTTATATGCATTACATGTTTAAATTAGCACAATGTTAACATTACTTGTTTTTGATATAAATGTGGACATAATCATAGCTGAAAAAGAATGACTTTATGAAAAACTGATAAAATAGTTTTTTATTCGATTGATAAGAATCAACCTTCCAAGTATATATTCACACACCTTTCACACTCTCATTGTTTTATTGACATTGCTTTTGTGGTTTATTTGATACAATATAATAATAAACTCAATCGATAGCGGGGTATACAATATGATTCTTGGTCTTCATCATCTTGGATCCAAGTTTTTGATAGATAGTGTCAAGTATACTTCTTTCATGATCAGTAGCATCTGCGGTGAGTTCCCACAGCATGGCACCGCCCAAGCCATTGTCTTGGATATAGTCACACTTTGCTTCAATGACCTTTGGAGAATCATAAGTGACAAATTCTTTCTTCTTGGAATCGTAAGACCAAGAAGCAACAGTATCGGGATCATAGTATTCCACTGCATTAGGTTGTGGCAAATCCTTGTAATCATAAGAACCTTCTTCCCACGAGCCTTTTGGTACTCCGTTAAAGGAGGAGCCGGTGGCATTGTCGGTTTTTGAAAAGCCTCTACCGTAAACTGGCATGCCCATGACAATCTTTCTTGATGGCACACCCGCTGCTTCAAACCCTCTCACCGCTTGGTCCACATTGGTTTCTCCACCATACAGATTCGATTGATGGCCCGTGACGCTATCCCAAGCGCCAGCAAAGTCATATGCCATCAAATAAAATATATCAACATACTCACTCATTTCTTTCAACTTTAGGATGTTGTAGTTTTCGGGGCCGCAGGACATGGCCACTGAAAGCAAGAATGGCTCATCGCTAGGATCAAAATGGGTATGGTATTCATTCAATTGCTCTCGCACCTCTTTCAATAACAAAACATAATTGGCAGCATCTTTGCTATCGCTCGGGAACTCCCAATCAATATCGATACCGTCGAGCCCGAGGTTAACAACATGGTCCACTGCTGTTTTTGCAAACTGTTTGCGTGAAGACGCTTTTCCCGCAAGTTGTGTAAAGTTGCCACTCCAACTCCAACCTCCAATACTCAACGACACTTTCAAATGACGCTGTTGCTGTTTGAGCAAACCTAATTGCTTAAAGTTGCCATGTAAAGCAGTGTCGTGCTCTTTCCAAGGATCAACAACGCCATCAATGGTTTTATCTAAAAAAAATGCTTAGTAGCGTATTAACCAGCTATTTGTTTTATTGTTTTTTACCTGCGTCGAAGCGAATGTCAGTATCAGCCCAAGGATCCTATATATAATATATGTTTATTGGCATATTACACTAATAAATTTATAAATATTAGACTTACCCCCAAAAGGACGGTGCCATCACTATTTGGGTTTGCAAATGCATAAAGCAAGTGAGTCAACTGTGTTGGTTTCAGATCTACAACATTGTAGTCTCTCTCATAGATTCCCCTTTTTTTTTTATATATAATAATAGAAAATAAGTACTCTATTATTTATTATAAATATGTTTTAATATTTACCAACTGACAAAGTAACCAGCAACAATAAACGACTGATCAAACTGAAGCTTATTTTTATCAGGAAACTTTTTATGGTCAATCGATGTCTGATACCAGCCAATCGTAAGCAGAATAACAATAACGGGTGTTAACGCAAGCACCCGCAAATAAGACTTTGCTGAATACATTATTATAGTAAAAAGAAAGAGAGAAGCAATAATAATAAAAAAAAAACTAATTTATTCTATTTTTTATAATTTATTTTTATTTTTACAAGTTCACAGTGTATTTTTAGAATAGGAAAAAAATCTCCAAACAATTTAGTTAGTGGCTTCCTTGGGTTCAGCATCATAAGCAGCCAATTGCTCGGCCAAGTCAGCATCAACTTGAGGGACCTATTTGTGCATATGTTTTGTTAGTGCCATCGTCACATTTTATATCTCTTTCTCAAATCCACTTACAGCAGGAGCAGCGGGAAGCTTCAAATCCTTGACTTGACCTTCTTCAGAAGCAGCCTATATTCCAGGTGTTATTATACAATATATAAACACACACATATTATACACTTACAGCAGGAGCAGGCTTGTAGGCCTTCAATTCCTTAAGGAACAAATCCTGAACAACATCTAAATCACCCATCCATTTAGCACACACGCCCTTATTTCTCAAACAAAGAACCTTTTTCAAATGTCAATTTACCCTTTTGCATGACAGCAGCACCGGAGAAGCTGCGAGCAGCCAAAGCGGGAACGGCAGGCTAATTATCGTAGAGGGGGAGCTGTTTAGAAATAATGTCTAATTCCTTGACGTTTTATTTTCGTACCTTGAAAGCGACAGAGCGAAGGGCAACACGAGCGATGGACATTGTATAAAGAGAAGGGTTTGTGGAGTTTAGACGAAGGAAAAAAAAAACTCTGGCCCTGGATTGAAAATGATCAAGCCTGTTTGTGACGTATTGGTTAACATTTGACAAAAGTGACCAATCATTTGGCCGAAAGTTTGGTTTAGTTCGGTCCGGAAATGTTGCTCAAGATGTCGGAGATGCGCTAATGATGTGAATAGAGTTTTGCAGAAAAAGCATAAGATTCTGAAAAAAGAGACCGTGCAGGATTTCTTCGATGAAAAACCTGGGTTGACTTGGCTAAAGAGACATTTGAAGGATATTCTTTTAAAAAACAATGAATTCCCTGCAATTGAAAGTGATTTTAAAGGTGGGATGAGGCGGTGATCACACAAGTTACTACCACCCAGACTCAAGATATTCAGGTGCCTCGACCGCATGATCTGACATTGAGGACATAAAGTAGATCAACTAAATGTAGTCCGTACATTTCTCGAACAGCTTTGTGATATAGTTACACTATTGTTTTTACCACTATCCCAAACTCGGTAGGAAATAAGTGGATACTTCATTGTATTTTTTGCTTACCATACTCACAATTGAATGCTCATACTTGTAAGATATGAGTAGGAATTTATTGTATGGTTTAAGGGTAGAAAAAGCTTGTCTCTTAGCAAAGCATATATATTCTTCAACTTTATAGTTTCGAAACACTAAGGCTAAGTTATTTGTAATACGTTGGCACAAGCTTTTTTATTTTTAGCTCCTACTTTTGGTTTCTATCCCTCTTTTCCTCTTTCTTTCCCTCACTTTCGTTAAAGAAAAAATGAATAGCGATACTGATTGTAAGTATTATGTATAAATGTATTATAACGCAAATAAAGGGTGAAGAAAAAGAGTTATATATTTACATTTCTCTTTAATTTTACTATAGACAAAGCTCTCAATATTGATCCTGATATTTTAGCAAAAGCGTGGGACGGTGATGCAACTTCTCAGCTTATACTTGGAAAAGCCTTTTTCAATGCTGTTTATGTCAAAGATAATTGCTTAAATGCTTTTAAATGGTTTCAGCTCTCGGCAGAACAAGGCAACATGGAAGCTCAGTTTCGATTAGCAGACTTATTTGCACTTGATCAAGGGACTCCCAAAAGTTACACTGACCTATATGAATGCTACACCAAGTCCGCCCTTCAAGGATATAAAAAGGCATTGATTAGAATCTTTAATCTTTACCAACAAGATAAGAAGATGCATTGCCGTGGGGAGCTAAACTCGGAAGAACATAACTGGGTCATGCCCAAGTTTCGAAAAGACAACAACATCAGGGAATTAAACGAATACAGACTGAAATACCATGGATCAAAATTGAACCATGCAATAGACTATTACACTAAACTGTTTATCATGCTAAAATCGGGAAATCAAAACGATCCAAACGCTTCACTCAAACTAGGATTTCTCTACCAGCACGGTTTTGGTGTCAAGAAATGTACCAAACTAGCAATCGATTATTATACAGAAGCTGCTAAACAGGGGAATAGAGATGCCCAGTATCACCTTGGCTATTTATACGAGAATGATACAGACATTGAATTTAATTATTATATTGCTCTTAAATGGTACCGTTCTTCTGCAACAAGCGGAAATGTAGCTGCTCAGAATGCCTTGGGATATTTCTATGAAAAAGGATTTGCTACCGAATTGTATTTTAAAGGTGCGATTTATTGGTATACCAAAGCAGCTAATTCTGGTAATTCAGATGCTCAGCTCACTCTTGGTAAATTATATCGAAAAGGCAACGGTGCTGATGTGGAT
This sequence comes from Backusella sp. ASU-2019c, assembly GCA_024139495.1. Lineage (NCBI taxonomy): Eukaryota > Fungi > Mucoromycota > Mucoromycetes > Mucorales > Backusellaceae > Backusella > Backusella sp. ASU-2019c. The sequence continues at coordinate 56,463 of VCJM01000774.1, read as the reverse complement.
ATACCTAAAGCAATAAAATGGTATAATTTGGCAGCTAATCGCGGAAATGGTGCCGCTCAAAACTGTTTGAATCAACTCTATCGAAACGGGAAGAAAAGTCAACTTTCTGGTATTATCAGCAGCATTGGTTATGTTGGGAAACATCAAACCAAACCAAATCTCCGTTCAAAGCTACAAGACGATGTTGAAAAACTGAATAACTCGCCACACATAATCCAATTGAAAAAACTAGCTGAGAATGCTCTCAGAACCGATGGAAATGCTATGTTTACTCTCGGAATGAAGTATTATAATGGTGAAGAATTTACTCAGGACAAAGATGCTGGTTTCCAATGGATAAAAAAGGCAGCAAAGGCTGGTTCACAAAAAGCAGAATTGAAAGTTGCGGAGATGTATAAAGACGGTGGTGATGTGCCTGGACGAGACCTTCACGAATCAAGTATATGGACAACAAAGTTAGTCAAACAGAGGAACAGCGTGGCACAATGTAACCTAGGTCTTTTGTATCTATCTGGAGAAGGTGTTCGAAAAGACCCACTCGAGGCTAGTAAATGGTTTACGAAATCTGCCGACCAAGGAAATGCAGAAGCTCAATATCAATTTGGTCTCTTGAGATTGAAAGGCTTAGGTTTACGTAAAGACCCAAAAGAGGCGCTTGAATGGTTTAATAAATCAGCTCTTCACGGCAACATAAATGCATTGTATCAATTAGGGAAGCTGTATGAGGAGGGAGGACACATCGAAAAAGACGTCTGTAGGGCTATTAAACTCTACGAGTATTCAGCTAATAATGGAAATCAGAGCTCTCGAATTAAACTTGCAAAAGCATATGAAGAAGGGAAACTTGTTGACCAAGACCTACAGATAGCAGAAAAGTACTATAAACTCGCAGCAGAATTTTCTGTTTATCAACTATATGAACTTGCTAAAAAATACGTGAATGGAGCTTTTGGTGACTCATATTATATCAAGGCATTTAAATTATTTAAAAAGCTAGCATATGAAGAGCCGTCTAGTGGCTACAATATTTTTCAAGTACCTCTTTTGCCGACGATTAGCCTTAGATATGAAAATATGGACTATATGAACCTGGTGGCCATGCTCAAGCTAGTGTCAGAACGAGGAGAGCAGGAAGTATTCTACAGCATTGGATACCTGTATGAAAATGGAATCGTGGATAGTTGGGATATCGTGTTATTCCCTCCAAATTTTACTCATGCTAGAAATTGGTATTCAACTGCAGCGATCAATGGTGATTTTCGAGCAAAAGTCAGACTAGGCATTATGTATCACGGAGGAAAAGGTGTGGATACAGACTTTGCTATAGCATACAACTACTACTTGGAATCTCATGAAAATGGACTTGATGAAGCCACCTATCAGTTAGCCCTGATGTACCTTAATGGAGAAGGTGTTTCTCAAGATTTGATAAAGGCTTATTGTCTGTTTACTGAAGCTTCTGACAAAGGAAATGAATTTGCTCGTACAAAAGTAATACACTCGAATACTAGGTATATGCATATACATTATTTTCGTACTTTACCTGCTTTGACTAATTCACTAAATATTTTTATCCGTAGTGATAATCTCGAAATGCTAGAAGCAGCTGCAAATGCTGGTTATGTAGCTGTACAATACCAACTTGGTGTTTTTTATCAAGAAGAAGGCAAAAGTGACCGACAAGCAATTAAATGGCTGACTTTAGCTTCAAATAGCGGTGTGACGGATGCTTCTTACAGACTAGGTGTGACCTATGAAGGACTAAAAGGGAAGGACCAAAGCTACGTTAAAGCCATCGGCCTTTTTTCAGAGGCTGCTAAGCAGGACCATGAAGGAGCGATGTACGAACTGGCACGAATATATCATCTTGGTAAATGTGTGGATTCAGATTATCAAAAAGCATATGACCTGTATACAAGAGCTGCAGAACTCGGGCATAGCGAATCAAGCAGAATCTTGGATATAAATAACCATTCGATCGGTCAATATGATTTTGAAGATGGTGAAGCCAGTCATATAGAATATTCGGAAGACCTTAATAACTCCCTGTCGCTTATCGAGTTTATGGCCAAAAAGGGAGATGTCGATTTACAATATGTACTTGGTACTTTCTACATGTCCAACAAAGATCGTTTGAATTATAGTGAAGCCTTCAAATGGTATGAAATTGCTGCATCAAATGGTCTTGTGAGTGCAATCTACCAACTCGGCCTGCTGTATGAAAACGGACGAGGAACTGTGCAGGACTACAGAATGGCATATCGTCTATATAGCCAGGCTAAAGAGAAGGGTCACCAGGATGCTATTTACAGATTAGGTATAGCGTATCACTATGGATTAGGCGTCAATATCAATTCTGCTGAAGCGTTTGGCTGCTATTTAAAGGCTGCTGAACTAGGTAATAATGAATCTCAGTATAAGCTTGGAAAACTCTATGAATCTGGCGAAATATTTGAAAGCGACACTCTAAAGACTTTGGAGTGGTACACAGAGGCATATCTCAATGGGAATTACGATGTTATCAATGACCTGTATCAGTTATATGACGATGAACTGGCTGAATCATGCTTTTATAAAAAGCTATTTAGAATTGTATCAAATATCGAAAATACGTATAAACGGGATGACGGTTCGTACAAGAAATTCTATGGTTCCATGTACTTTAAACTAGGAATGATGCACCTTAACGGACACGGGACAGTAAAAAGTACTGAAAAAGCATTTAGACAATTTCTAAAAGCATATCATAGCTACAAATACGAAAATGCACTACGTTTTATATCATTTGACTACGACCAATATGAAGCATCATCTCAAATTAGCTATCTCGACAGGCTAAAGGTATACTCCGAAATTCAAGACCAAATTACAGACGATGATCAATATGAACTGGGCATGCTATACTATAATGGTATTCAAGATAAGTCTATGAACAGTAATGTATCCAACAATCCAGATTTATCTACGGTTTTACCTCCTGACTACTCCATGGCATTTCGATATTTTAGTTCGGCTTGTCGAAAAAAACATCAAAAAGCACAAGAGAAGATAGCATTAATGTATCTCAATGGGCTCGGTGTTAACCAAGATCACCAAAAGGCTTTAGAATGTTTTAGTATTTCATCTAAAGCAATGTCCGCCTTTAGTTGCTACTATCGAGGGCTGAACTTTTACCGTGGCAATAATAAAGCTGTGAAAAATCATGAAATTGCGATAATATACTTTCAAGAAGCAATAAAAAAAAATCACAACGGAGCACAAGAGTATCATGACACAATATGCCTTAATGAAATTGAAGCAATGCAACCACAAACTAAGGAAATGGAACAAATCGAGAAAAAAATAGAAAAGATGGATCCAAGTTTATTATATCATCGCGGTATCGATCTTTACAGAGGGTGTTCTTCAGGTGACAAAAATTACGGTTTATCATCTCTCTACATTAGAACTGCAGCAGGAAAGAAACACAAACTGGCGATGGCTCAGCTGGGTAAAATGTATCTCGATGGGAAGGCTTTTGAAAAAGACCAAAATCAAGCAATGCAATGGGTCGAAAAATCAATAGAATACATGAATGCAAACGAATGCTACGATCAAGCCATGGATTTTTACAACAGCATGCACTACACTATCTCATTATTTTACATGAAAAAGGCAGCGGAAGAAAATAACGGTTATGCTCAGTCCCATATTGGTTTAATGTATCTCCAAGGCCACGGTGCTGAAAAAAATTATGAACAAGCGATGAAATGGTTTAAGCGGTCCACTCTGCATTTAGATACACGTAGCTGTCACGATAAAGGAATGGAGTTCTACCGAAGCGTTGAAATTGATTACAATTATGAAGTTGCGCTAGTCTATTTACAAAACGCAGCCGAAAAAAATGACATTTCAGCTCAAGCCCAACTCCATACAATGTATCTCCAAGGTCTAGCGATAGAAGGAGGCCACGGTACCGCTATAAAATGGATTGAACCATCCATCAAAACAATGGATGCCTTCGACTTTTATAACTATGGTATGATGTTCTATAATGGAGTCAAAGTTGAAAAGAGCTATAACCTGGCACTTTTCTATCTACAAAAGGCAGCTAATCAAGACTACGGAGCTGCTCAAGCGCAAATTGGTTTGATGTATATTGGTGGCTATGCTGTTTCCAAAATCGAATATGAAGGGATGCGATGGATCGAGAAATCACTAAAGAATATGAAGCAATATGAGTGCTATAGGGTTGGATCTCGTCTCTACAATCAATACGAATCAGAAAAGCCGCTTGAACTTGCGTTTACTTTTATAAAGAATGCAGCAGAGAAGAGTTATGGTTTGGCGCAAGCTCTACTAGGTGAAATGTATCTTGAAGGAAAAGGAGTCCAAAAAAATCAAGACAGTGCGTTAAAATGGATCGAGGAGTCTGTTAGAAACTTGGAACCATCACAATGCTATGACCAAGGAATGAAATATCATAACGGTTTTGATGTCGAAAACAACTACAATGTTGCAATGTTTTATCTACAAGCAGCAAAACGCAAAAAATATACTTTGGCCAAAGTCCAAATCGGTGTGATGTATATCGAAGGTCATGGTGTCGAAAAAGACGAGGAAACGGCAATGGAGTGCTTTCAGCAATCGGTAGCTAAAATGGACCCTGAAGAGTGTTACCGCCATGGAATAATGCTCGATAATGAACATCATCATGACACTTCTTTATTCTACATTAGAAGGGCAGCTGAAGCAGGTTATGGTCTAGCAGAGTCCCAACTTGGTATTGTGTTACTCGAAGGAAAAGGTATTCAAAAAAACCAAGCTGAATCAATGAAATGGATTGAAAAATCATTGGATTCAATGTCTTCCAACGATTGTTATAAACAAGGGATGTCTCTTTACCGTGGAACAACAGTTGTCAAAGACTATGCTATATCGTTTTGCTTTATGGAAAAGGCTGCAGAAAAAGGTCATGTTTTAGCTCAAGCTCATCTTGCTTTGGTCTATTATCAAGGTTTTGGAGTAGAGAAAAACAAAAATGAAGCGAAAACATGGATTGAAAAATCTCTACAGTATTTGAGTCCGGATGAATGTTATGAACAAGGGAAGAAGTTTTACAATGGAACCGAAGTTGATCCAGATTACGAAATTACATTACTTTATATTCAGAAGGCTGCTGAAAATTATCATGGTCCATCTCAAGCGCAACTTGCTTTAATGTACTTGGAGGGAAGTTTCGTGGAGAAAAATCATGACACTGCGATGTATTGGATAGATAAATCAATGAACGAAATGACACTGGAAGAATGCTATCGACAAGGGATGGTCTTTTATCACAGAGCCGAATTGGAGAACAACTATGATATAGCACTACGCTACCTAAAAAGAGCCTCCAAAGCAAATGCATATGCTAAAGCTCAACTTGGTTATATGTACCTGAATGGTGTTGGTGTTGATCAAAATCATGAAGAAGCAGCTCGATGGCATAACATTGTCGAAAATAACTGTATTAGTGACTCAAGATATTGTCGTAGTAGAATATACCATTGCGACCAAGGTGGGATGCAAGATTTTCCCAAAACCTTTAAATTATATCAAGAAGAATTAGGATTTATCGAACAAGATGGTTATCTCCTAAAATATCCAAGTAATTGTGGTGCTCTGCGAGGTATTGGTCTACTCCATGAATATGGTGATGGTGTTACTCAGGATTTTAAAAAGGCTCTGAAATATTATGGAAGGTCTGCTTCAGATAAATATATGGCTGCTTACTATAATATTGGCTTGCTTTACTATTATGGAAAAGGTGTTGATCAAAATTATAAAGAAGCTTTAGTATGGTTTACAAAAGTAGCCAACTCAGAACCAGACCTGAAGGAACTACATGTCTTTATTGAAGAGAACAGCGATGATACCAAAGGTACTACGGGATCCTCAATGCACACATATTCACTTCAGCCCGAAAGCAGAATAGTCGGTGAAGCGCATTATTACATTGGTTTGATGTATAGCAACGGCTTTTTTGTGGATCAAGACGAAGACAGAGCCCAAGACTACTTTAAAATGGCAAACATTCATGGTGTGAAGCTTGCTAAAAATATTTCATTTGAAAGAAAGAAAACCCCATTTGTATCTTATATCACCTTAGTTATATTCATTGTTGTTTACTCAATTTATTATTTCCTATCATAAGAAAAACAATAAAACCAAAGTATGTTATATAGTCATGTTCACACCAATGTTGAAATCCAAGAGTAAGCCATGAGTATAATTTTTAATAGAAAGAAAGTCATCAATTTTTTGAGGAGATTGCTTCAGAGGGAGATACTCATACAATACGTGTAATTGTGCGCTTTATTTTGGTTATGAAATGAACATCTTCACTTCATTGGCCATGATGTGCTTACGAAAAGCGATGGGCGATACGATAGTGATATGGATCTGACCAATTTTTTTTTTTTTTAAATTTGTATTTCAAGTGTTGCTAAAGGTGTGCGTGACAAAGTTTCTCACAAAATAAGAAACGAATTTTTTTAAGGTTGTTTTTTCCCTTTCCCTTTCCCTTCATACCATGACATTTAGTACTTGGTCATATTGATCTATAGAATAAGATATAAAACAACTTTATTTATTATTTTATTAAGGATATACATATATAGAATCAAATATCAATTTCCATTATAAAAGTGTGGCATTTTCATACGCCTTGGGAAATCTTTTCATCCGCTTGAAAGTCCTCTTCTGGTACTTTAGCGCCATATTCAGCAGCAAGCTTAAAGTGATTCCAGGCTTTACTCGGGTTCTCATCAACACCTTTACCCAATTTGTGCACCTCACCAAGATAATAATGGGCTTCTCCATGGATACGACGTTCAGAAACAATGGCATACTTTCCATTCTCGTCTGGACCAAACACATGGTTATTATCATTTGGCTCTTCAGCAACCACCTTGCGTAGCCATTTTATTGCAGTAGTAGGGTCCTTATCAACTCCATTACCAAAGTAGTGCAATCGAAAGATGTCGTAATAGGCAGCTACATTTTTGTTTTCTTGAGCAATCATGTAATTGGATAAAGCCAGTTTGAAGCTCTTTTCTACACCGTCACCATGTTCATGAAGGAAACCAATGCCTCTAAATGCCGCGCCTTTGTGGATCGATATAATGGATTCTTTGTACCAATCAAGGGCCTTTTGGAATCCCTGGGTATCATTGCTGATGGTATGCTGTAGCATGGCACGTGCCATCTTGGCGTCTTCATTGTTGGATGCCGTATACCATGAGATGGCTGCCTCATTGTCTTGTTTCACACCATGGCCGTATTGGTAGAGACATCCCAACCTGTATTGGGCGTCAGGGTAACCTTTTTCGGCGGCTATTTCAAAGAAACGGAAAGCCTTGTCAAAGTCCTTTTCAACACCATCTTCACCATCAGCGTACATCTTGCCCAAGCAGTAGTTGGCCAAAACGTGCTTTTTGTTAGCTGCTTTTGTATACCATTCGAGAGAGTCATTTACGCTGGCCTCAAAGTGGTATCCTTTCTTATAAAAATAACCAAGGTTAAACTGTGCATCCGCATCATCTTTATCGGCAGCACGTCTGAAATACTCGCAAGCCTTTTCAGCATCTGTTTCACAGCCTTTACCAAAGAGATACATATAGCCCAGGTTGAACAGAGCCGGTGGGTAGTTCTGCGTTGCTGATTTAGTGTAGAGTTCCATGGCTTGACTGACATCCTTCTTGCCACCTTGACCTGTATAATACAAGTTTCCCAAATCACACTGGGCCATCATGTGATCACCCTTGGTGGCCATTTCAAAGTAGTTTAGGGCAAGTTTTGTCATTGGGCTAGGCTTCTTGCCATCTTGCTTTCCAAACTTTTGTGTAGCCACAATATGATGGTACTCTACTGTTCCAGAATACCACTTTGAATGGAAATTGCGCCTGTCTTCTTCCCTTCGATCTTGAATATCATCGATGCCATTCTTGACAGCCTTGACAAAGTATTGGAAAGATTTACGCACATTTTTGGAAAACGTTTGGCCCTTCAGATACATGGTGCCCAGACTGGCATTGATGGCAGATTGATCCTTGTTGTAATCTTCGACAGCTTTATCGTAACCATTTTCTTTGCGTGCATTGTCAGCGTAGAGCCGGCCCATGGCATACTGTGCGTCGCTATCACCCTCTGACGCCGAAAGATTAAAGCATTTGAGTGCCTCGTCTTGATTTATTTCGACGCCAAGGCCATCCCGGTACATTGTGCCTAAGCGATAGTTGGCGGTTCTATGGGACTGATCGCCTGCCATTTTGTACCATTCAATTGCCTTTTCATAGTCTTGAGCATCTTCGTGCATCTTTCCCAGTTCAAATTGAGCATCGCTGTTACCAATGGGTTTGAGTGTCGCAGCAGATTCAAAGTATGCATGTGCCATTTTTTCGTCCTTATAAACATCTTGGCCATGAAGATAGATGTGTCCAAGATTGTAATAGGCGGTGCTGTTATGATAGCTTGCGGCTCTTTTGTACCAATGAAGCGCGTTCTTGATACTCTTTTCAAGACCGGCAGCACCGTTTTGATCTGGAATGCCTCTCTCGTAGAGATAGCCAAGCTGTAATTGAGCCTCATTGTATCTGTTCTCAGCAGCAAATTTAAAATGCTCGAATGCTTGCATATCATCTTTCTCTTCATCGTATTCAAGATAGGCAAGACCCAAAGCGTAGTTGGCATACACATTTCCCTGTTTTGCTGATGCCTTGTACCATTCCATGGATTTTTTATTGCTTTGTGCAACACCAAAGCCTCTCCTGTAAAAGTAGCCTAAATTGAATTGGGCATCGCTGTTACCTAGATCTGCAGCCTCCTTGTATTTTTCAAAAGCCATGGATGGGTTGATGTCAACGCCGGTACCTGAAAGATACATGTATCCCAGATTACAAATGGCAACCGTATTTTTTTCTTTGGCTGCTTTCGTATACCATGCAATGGCCTCCTTGAAATTTTGGGTAGCTCCACACCAGCCGTGCAAATAGATGCTGCCAAGATCAACCTGGGACTCTTGGTTTCCTTGATTTGCGCCCATTTTATAATACGCAGTTGCTTTCTCACCGTCCTCGTGCTTGATGTAGCCAACTTCACAGTTTGCTATAATACGATGATGTTCGACTGCGGTGTTGAACCAATCCAGCGATTTTTTTAATTCTTGTTCGGCCTTCTTTTTTTCTACGGCATCCGCCTTGGCTTGAGATTTTGGCTTGTTTTTTGCAGCTGCGGACGCAAAGTGCTTGAATGCCTTATTTAAGTTTTGGGAAACATCCTTTCCTTGAAGATACATGAGACCCAAGCTACAATTAGCAGTAGATTGGCTCTTGTCGGCAGAGCTGATGTAAGTCTCCATGGCCTTGTTGATCTTTTGCTCTGCGCGTATTTTTCCTGAAAAGAAACGACCCAGTTTATACTGAGCATCGGCATAACCTTTGTTGGCAGCGATTTGGAAATACTTGAGAGCCTCTTCATTGCTTTCATCATCTTGGAAACTCGTATATATATTTCCCAAATGATAGTTGGCAATGATGTAATCATTGGATGCAGATTTCTTGTGCCATTCGATTGCTTTTTGGAGACATTTTTCAACACCGAGACCTTTTTCGTACATGTTGCCTAGTTCAAATTGAGCTCTGCTGTCTTGTTCATTGGCAGCAGCCTCAAGATACTGGAACGCCTTTTTTTCATCTTTGTTGGCACCATAAAGGTAGATATGACCTACATAGTACTTGGAATGAGAATCACCTTGATCGCCAGCTTTTGTAAACAGTGTCAATGCTTTGGGTTCGTCCTTTTCTATTTCATGACCTTCCAAGTACATTTTCGCCAACCTGGCAGTAGCCTCCAAGTTGCCATTTTCTGAAGCACGATTGAACCAGTAAGCAGCCTTTTCGAATTTTATCTT